>JAVFBX010213726.1:0-11779 GCA_034783855.1 Mopalia kennerleyi
CTCGTTGTACATCAATTATCTGCCAAGGGTTGCAATGCAGAGTTGCTCGGATATAAAACCCTTGGCTAGAGAAGATGTCCATAGCCAAGCATATTCTACAATTATGGTTCCTCGGATAAGCACACGGGCTTTGTACCGCTAGAGTAGTAAGCGTTCTCTATTGCTATGTATGTTACTACGGCAATCACAATGCGCTCCAGTGGAACAGATGAAGTATATTCACAATATTAATACAAAAATTGCTACCTTACACAATTCGCTACAAGGACTTGTCTGTCAAAAGTCATTGCTATTGAACTTCTTGTAAGTTAACGAACAGAAGAAACATTGATCCCGCCCAACTGACGATGTCTAAGCATACGTTACGCTTGAATGACATCATGACCCCGACAACATGTTAAATGATTATCAGAACACTGATTACTGTAATGGAGCCAGTGTATTAATTAATTCCGAATCTAACCCAAAGACGATCTTGTCGAACAAACTATCTACAGTATTGCTGTTAGAGGCCTGGGGCGCTGTGTGAGTAGTTGACCTTAAGCGGCTAGTACTAGCGACAGTAGGGCTGCTCAGATCACATATTAGCCCTCTACGGCGTCACTCGTCGTCCGTCTGCCGCCCGTCTTGTCTGGACGTGAGCGCTTACTAGTGTACGCATTCGTTTTAATGATCTCTCACATCTGAAGGCAAACGTCTTCAAATACAAAAAAATATAAATTTCCATAGGACTATATGTACATGTTCATAAATCTGTTTGTAAAAAACCTTTAAATTCCAAATATAATCCTACATGTTAACAATATAGGGAGTTGAAGTTTTGTAAAACGTTAGTTAAATATTATGACAGTTGCACAAATCAACACTATACATAAATATCTCCGCATACATTTTTTTCCGAATATAATCTCACAGTCATTAGTCTTACGATCGCCACGAACAAGTTTCTAAAAATTGTGGCAGATAGACCACAAGAAAACCCCTAAATAGTAGCCTACCAAAAGTATTCAAATACCCCAGACATATGATCAATCACAGAACAATTAGTGGGATACGGCTGATTTGTTCCAGCCGGGTATCTTCATCAAATATAACTAACAATTAATCACAGGTTATAAGCCCCAGGCACCTGGGTTATACACCGACTAGTCGGGAGCCTTCATTTGGGGCTGATTGAATAGTACTTCTTCGTCTGCATGTGGAATATGAGAAATGTCAAAAATCTCGCTGATTAAAAGTACCGTACAGAGAACCTGTTATACATGGTATAGTATCATGGTCGTATACACGGACACTTGTATCTATGAATGGTTTTCAGCAGGCCTCTACCAAGAGCCTGTGGTCGTATCCACGGACACTTGTATCTATGTATGGTTTTCATCCTATACCAAGAGCCTGTGGTCGTGTCCACGGACACTTATATCTATGTATGGTTTTCAGCAGGCCTGTACCAAGAGACTGTGATCGTGTCCACGGACACTTGTATCTATGTATGGTTTTCAGCAGGCCTGTACCACGAGCCAGTGGTCGTGTCCACGGACACTTGTATCTACGTATGGTTTTCATCCTATACCAAGAGCCTGTGGTCGTGTCCACGGACACATGTATCTATGTATGGTTTTCATCCTATACCAAGAGTCTGTGATCGTGTCCACGGACACTTGTATCTATGTATGGTTCTTATCATATACCAAGAGCCTGTGGTCGTGTCCACGGACACAGGTATCTATGTATGGTTTTCATCCTATACCAAGAGCCTGTGGTCGTGTCCACGGACATATGTATCTATGTATGGTTTTCATCATATACCAAGAGCCAGTGGTCGTGTCCACGGACACTTGTATCTATGTATGGTTTTCATCCTATACCAAGAGCCTGTGGTCGTGTCCACGGACACTTGTATCTATATATGGTTTTCATCCTATACCAAGAGCATGTGGTCGTGTCCACGGACACAGGTATCTATGTATGGTTTTCATCATATACCAAGAGCCTGTGGTCGTGTCCACAGACACTTGTATCTACGAATGGTTTTTATCCTATACCAAGAGCCTGTGGTCGTGTCCACGGACACTTGTATCTATGCAGGGTTTTCATCCTATATCAAGAGCCTGTGGTCGAGTCAACAGACACTTGTATCTGTGTATGCTTTTCATCCTATGCCAAGAGCCTGTGATCGTGTCCACGGACACTTGTATCTGTGCAGGGTTTTCATCCTATACCAAGAGCCTGTGGTCGAGTCAACAGACACTTGTATCTATTTTTCGCCGTGGTATCACAGTATCTACAGCCATGCACTATTTTCTCCACGATAATGCAGTCAAGAAGAAAAAAAAACAGCTTTTTAAAATTTTATATTAAAATTTAAAAATATCTCGTTATAATTGGTCGCAAATCTCGATGTTTTCTGTGCTTGAGTGAGTGGATTCAGTGCGCCCGAACAATGGGATTCAAAGATTCTGTTGGTTTAGCCAATGTGATTTTATTCAGTCCGTAACCACATTGGAAGCCATGAAAGTGACGTGTGCTTAAATAGATAGTAAAGGCACTACTTCCCACTGTAAACAACTCAACACTACCGTACGTGAAGCCAAAGATGTCAATATTCCGTCAGAAACATTGATAACTGACCGTATAAATATACCTCAAACCAAAGTTCTATTTGCGGTCGTTTTTTTAGACTTCCAAGGTGCTTTGCAATAACGACTTAGAAGTGCCAAGTAGATACAAGCATATAGCAGGACTATTATTGACGAGAATTAACTTCAGTAAATGAATTTTCAATAATGTTGTACAATGGCAGTATACTGTATAACTAAATGTGCAAAGTATTGTGTCGAGCTTGCCCCGGACTTGGCAGAATGAGTGGATGATTTTAAATAATGCAGGGATGAGGAGTACGGTAAACCAACGTTATATATTAGTTTTCATGTATTTTCTTGTATTAAGTTGTCTGTTGCTTTAGAAAAGCCACTCACTATTGAAAGCATGTATCGACTATCGCAGAGTTGACTATAGATTATCGGTAGTTCAATATAACCCCATGCCCGGGCCAATAGGATTTAAGTATTTCAGTTCCTCTCCTGTACATCGATCTTTCCAAACATTATAGTTGACCGACTAAACGACTAAACTTTGAACGACTAAATCCCTAATAGCGGATTAGAGATCGAGCTTTGTTTGCTAAATAAAATTTCAAATATGTGGGGTCAGAAACTTAATTAAATGATAATTTTACATAATTCACATTTTTAGTATATAAGGCTCATTAATAATTATTTTACACGGTCACGTGACTTGATCTGACCAATCATGAAGCTAATGCCAAATACATATTTACATGTAAACTGAGAATAACACAAATGTATAAATAATAATGCACTAAGGTAGGTAGCAAAAACTTAACACATCCGTGAAGAATTAAAAAATTTCTAATTCTTCCTTGATAATAAAAATTTACTCAAAGTTTATATTAACCGTACGCCAAAACCAAGTTAAATACACCAGAGAATAAATTTAGAAAATAATTATGACAAGCACAGCCCCTACCACACCAAATGACTGAAAATATGGGCCTAATTTCTTTTTCGATTATAGCAATTACGCAAGCAACGATTTTCTCAAAGCAAGTATTTATATAAAGTATATATACCACAGTTTTAAATAAAAAGATTTTTCAACTTCTGTTTTTGCAACTGCTGACGTTCTGGGGCCGGTTGCTCAAAGCTCCGTTAGCCTAACAGTCCGTTAGATGACGTCGCGTCACAAAGAAATGGACGTCACGTCGTAATAGAAATTCATTGTTACGCAACGTCATGTAACTGGTCGTTAACTTAACTGAGCTTTGAGCAACCGGCCCCAGAGATTTTAACATCGTTTTCAAACTTAATGACAAAGTATGAAAGCCGATTAATCTAGGAGCTAAAATCGATATGAAAAGTATATTTTAATATTTGAATGTTCCAGCTCCTAAATATCTTTTGAAGAAGCCGTCATAGTTTTGATGGGGTTTTTTTTCTGTTGAATAAATCAGGCTGCGTAAAGCTAAAAACAGTGTTCTTTACACTTTATAAATGGTTAATATAATTTGCATGTTTATTTCTTTTTGATTCAACGCTTTTAGACAAATAGTAGAACTTGATGGGATTATTATCTAGCTTTAACACTTCTGACTACACTGATTGTTCAAGCACTACTTTTAATTTAAAATTGTACTTTCTTTCCACAAAGTCATTACACGATCATCTGAAGAAGAATCCCGTTGATCAAGGATAATTAGCCAAATGGTTCGCTCTGGGTAACAGGGCCCTAATTCCCGGAGATCTCAGACACTCACTCACTTATTAGGTTGTTCTTCATTCATGACAGATTAACACTATATCTTTATCCGTTATCTCACTTCATACTCAAATCCCAAACGTTTGTTCGTTTTTTTGATTGGTGTTGTACGTCGTACTTAAGGGTGTTTCACTTATATTACGATGGGCTATCCACTTTACACTTTTCATTGCCTAATTACGGTGAAATCCCGAGGGGAAACCTCGTAAAAACCACCCCGCGATTGTTGGAGCCACATCGTGTGACCAGGGGCTGATTATTCTTAAATGACCACAGCTTGATTATACCACACTTATGTACATTGAAGCGAACATCGGAGCATAATGTGGGTGATATTCTAACATCTGTGACCATTAATCTTGTTCCTTAATAGCTACCCTTGTATGTAGAGGAAAATAAAATGACCTGGAAATTGGGCAAAAGTATTGAATAATAAAAAAAATAATAATTGAAATTGAAAAAAAAAAACGGAATCAATTAGGATTGTTGTTTGAAATCTACTTCTACAAAAGAGGATGACTGAATTAACAGGCATTTTCATAGCAAACTACAAAACACCAAAATGATAAGTTTAATATATTTTTTATTTATTCCATAAAAAATGGTTGAGAGGGAATAAAATTAATTTCCCAAGAAGTTAACAATTGGGAAATGCGGCAAATAGAGGTAAAATGTAATGTTTGAGAAAACAACTGGCATTACGATGTCAACATGAACTAACATTGTTCAGGTAAAATTTACAAGTAATTAACACTTTTAAAAGAGATAATTTAAACATGTACATGAGATAGTTTCTGAAGAAATTATTTACAGGTAAGGCAAAATATTTTAACATCACAGAAGCTGAAAAAAGGTCAAATGTCAAACTTGTTTTTTAAAGTTATTTAAATAAAACAGCCAATCAGTGATAAGGGACTGTGCACATGCAGCCAATTACTGTTGAGGATTCATTCACATGACTTTCAAAGATAAAACAAGGCTATGGAATTGTCAAATATGTACAATAAAAATATAATAGCATTTTAACATGAGATCCAAAGAATAATTTTAAAACTTGGCAAATTTTAAAACATTAAAAATTTCAACTAGTATATTTTTTGGTTTTGGCATACTGTCACTGAAATTTTGAGCTATACCTTTTTATAAACCAGTTTTCCTGACTTTTACTGAAAATTAAAATATTATAAGTGGATATAACATATGATAATTAAAAATTCTAAATTAAAAAGAAGAATTAAAGAGCTATTTCGTCAGCTCCCTTTCTTTGTTTTTCCTGTCTTCTTTTTCTTCCTACCTTGTCTTGAAGCCGGGCCGCCATCTTTAGTGGGAGATTCAATCATGGCTTCTGCTAAAGTCTCTCTCAGTCTGTCCTCCTCTTCATCGCAGCTACTCCTGGGCTGCTGACCTTGTGTTGATTCTGTCCAACATCCGTACACATCACTCAAATGAGGGGAATGGTCAAAACTTCCTGCAAGTCAAACCAAACTCTTTAGTTGAATAGTTTCAGTGTCATAATTAAAGTAGCTGAGGCAATATATGTGTTACCCTGGGGACAACAGGTGTCTTCAAATCTCAGCAAACAAAATTCACTAAACTATAAGACATTGTCATCCTCAAAATATCAAACAAATGTTGCTATTACATGTACTGTTTCTTGTAATTATTTTGTTTGTTTGTTTGTCTCCCCATGAAGTAGAGATAATCATCTGTTAGTTTCGATCTAAGCTGTTGACATTAACTGCAGGTTATATTCAGCTAACTACTTATAAGCCTAGTTTATGTTAAACCACTGTCTTAAGAAAATTTTATCACAAACTACAGATATTCAATTAAAAAAATATATATATATCAATCCTATTTCCTGTACTTCAGCACAATTGACTAAATAATGTCAAACAATTTTTATAAAATATACTAAGGAACAAAAAGCTGGGTTTTAAATCAATTTTTTTTCTTTCAAGTTGAGCTCCATAAAATAATATTGGGTAGAATGCTATATACATGTACTATTGCAATTGATTGTTTGATTGAAATAACGCTTAAATTTTGTTAAAGCTAGACAAATTTCCCTCATGTGAAGGCGAGTCAGATAAAGACTGCTAGGAAATCAATCTCAGGTAAAACTGGCATCAAGCAACGACAATCCCACCATCAATCTCAGGTAAAACTGGCATCAAGCAACGACAATCCCACCATCAATCTCAGGTAAAACTGGCAGCAAGCAACGACAATCCCACCATCAATCTCAGGTAAAACTGGCAGCAAGCAACAACAATCCCACCATAAAAATAATTAAACTAAATCTGTGCAGCGTCCAGGACGCGTTATTGTTTAAGAAAGAGTGTAGAATGTTCAAGAGAAGACAATGTCCAAAAACGATCCGAATTATCTTGCTATCCGGTCTATCCCTTAAATTATAGAGGACACAAAAAGGCGACTGCATCTCAACTAAAACATGGTATCCTCACTCTTAAGAAATTATTTATATTAAAATGTTGTCAGCTTTGGGAGAATTTAGTTTCGTGGTTGAAAGGCCACCTCTTGGGGAGAATGTACAGGTGTTACTGGAATGTATTGGAACTGTAGAGATCGCTGTGACCTAATGTGTTGCAGAAGTACAAATTCTGACATTTTCGCAGTTTTAACTACACATTTACTTATGCAATAGCCCGAAGACAGGAATCATTCTGGAAACTTGATCTACGATTTAAAAGAATGTTTAATGATCACGAATTTCAGATTTTAGACAAACATGTGCTTAAAACTGTCACTTAATGTATAAATTTTGAAAAATGAGCTGAAAAAGAGAGCCTCCCTAACGTCTAGACGGGTGTCTCCTTACATCAAAGATACACTTTATACACTGGGCGGAGTAATTTCATCATGAATTCAAAAGAAACTCATGTAAATTGTTAACATTTGATTGTCAAGGAGTGATAGTGTTGTTTTAACTCGACTTAAAACATGCTGTTAAAGTCACATTCATACATTTCTTTCTGGTGAGTTTTTTTGGGTCGCATAAATCATTAGAGACTCCGGTCAATTAGTTTACATGGAGAAGTCAAAGTGCCGCCGTAATTTCTCAAATCAAAACCTCAAGCACGTTTTATTATAAAACCATTCCTTGTTAATCTCACACAATTAATTATCAACCCAACATCCATTTATCTTAGACAGGTCGAAAAAAAAAATAAACCTAATAAAACACGATGTCTTCAAGCCGTTTAAAAAATACATTGACTGACAAGTTCTACATTTAGAAATTACAGGGATTTATTTTCAAATAAACTCTACATTTGACATCTAACAGACGTTATCCTATGATCTCCCGTCCAAGCACGCAGTTAGACTACTTTTGACCTGATGACTGAAATTAATTTCCCTGCTCCGTATCAAAGCAAAAAATACAATCACGGTGTACAAAAGTGAGATCAAGGGCTAGAAATAATTACGTAAGATTGGGTGGATTGTGGTTTTATGGTAGCCATATATAAGGTTATTTCACTCATATGCATGGAGGAAACCACCCTAGACAACACTGGCGACAAATTATGACTTGACAGAACAAGCACAAGTCAGACTACAATGATATCACAAACAAACTGGCTACATGTTGCCCCTTGGGTCCAAGGGCACCTAGGCAACAGGATGTTTCTTAGCAGTCCTACAGCCACATGCAAAATATTTGCGTAGCACTAGGGTTTTGGTCAACCAGTTAACTTGTGATTTATTGCTGTACATGTGTGATTTCTGATGCAAGATGCCATTCCAGTAAATTAGAAAAGGAAACCAAAATAAAGACTGCATAACATCAAGCTAAAAGCATAACTTGTGTAATTAACTGGGTTAGGCATCTCAAAACCCATCTGGTTCCTTTGGCTAGTGGCTTGGGGAACACACAGGCAACATGACCTTTTGACCAAGCAAACCCATGGTAACTATAAAGGAGATTGATAGATTAACAGGTCGATTTGTAACACTGTGCAGTACGAAGCTGTGTTGGTGATGTACTTCAACTGTTAACAATGTTTCGGTGTAGACAAGTTCATGAGAAAAGCTTACGAAAATATAATTGCAGGCAACTTTTGACAGGACAAGTAATTAAAGGGACATAACTCAACAAAGAATTCCAAAACATAGTAAAGGGGGGATAACTGTTGTATAGTCATCCTGATGAGGCTATATAAACCTATGTACACATATTGTAGGGATAATACACACTTGTTGTATACTCAAACAAAAACGAGGTAATTGTTACACACTTTCTCATTAACAATTTTAAATTATCCCAATTTGATAATGTAAAATGCAATATGAGAGGAGCTATAATTTTATCAAAATTAGTTGATACTTTTTTTTATTTAAAGTGAACACTGTGCTTGGTTTTGAAATGTAGCACATACATATTCCAAAAAGTCTGATAGATTTTGATAATATTACAAATCAGTTCCTGTAAAACCCCAACACAGTATCACTGTTAGGCCTTCAGTTCTTGTTATTTGTGGTATCTGCCATGTAAATGTAAGTTTGGTGATGATACTTACATTTTATGGCAGATTAAGTACTTAATTTAGACCAAGCACAGCATTTAATTATAATCAATAAAGTCAATAAACTCTAATTATGAGACTGTCCACAGAAAAAGCATCTAAGACCCCCTGTGGTAAGGCCTATTCCTCGGTCCCTACTGCTAGAAGTAATAGGGTACTTTGAAGACAAATAAATTCAAACTCTTTTTATCAAAGTAAACAAAGCTCCATCAGAAAGAAAACCATATACAAAAACCAGGGGCTTAGCCAGAAATCAAAAGTATGGAATCCAAAACGGTCATTTTGTTTAACTTTTTAAATAACTTGTGTCCGGTTTTTTTTACAGTTTCCTTATCACTTGCATGTTAAACGTTCTTCAAACAGGTGTCCAAATGAGGCAATTTTTCAATTGAGGATGTCCTAAGGACAGATGGACACTCCTCTGTCTGAGCTCTGGTATATGACAGAACTAAAGAAACAAAATTAAAATTCTTAATTGGCTTTATGGTAAGCAAAATGGTGGATGGATTAAATAATGACCATGAAACAAATCAGCTTTTTGTTTCCCTCTTAATAGCTCTCATTAGAAACTTTCTCCAGCTTTAAACTTGATGAAGGGAGATTAACCTAAAGTCCTACCTGCTTCTATATACAGTTGTGCATTAGGCTGAGCTCGACCAGGTGAGGGGCTGTAATGGTCACTCCCTGACGACCGTCGGTAAGCAGGACGTGTAGCTGGCATAGCAACTGGACTAGATCGTGCAGGCTGTAACCTAGAAACCAATAACAAAACAAACAAATGAAAAGAGACAGACAAAAAAACGGTGCATTCAGTGTCAACTTTCTGGATGACAGCCATTGTGAATAGGGGTTTCTGAGCATTTATCATCTGATTAATTGGTTGAATGATTAGTGTTTTACGCTGTGCTTTAGGGTATTTCACTGACGACGATGAATTCCAACAATAATTGACACTAGCACAAGACAGATGTGAAGCATTTCCATAATGTTGGAAAGTTTATTATCTGAATAGAATGTATAAAATTGTGTCAATGTGATATTTTGACCCACTTTGATAAGTTACAGGTTTAAAAATGACTTTTAGGTCTGTTTCAGGCAGAATGCTGTACTTACTCCAATCTAATTATATGTATGGGCATAAAAGTTACCATTCAATATGTATTATTATACTTGCAAAAACAATTTTATCAACCCATTGAAGTCATATAAACAGATTCCAGTGAAGAAAATTGTAGCTTGTTTAATTGATTGGGGTTTCACGTCATACTCAAGGGTGTTTCACTCATATGATGATTGACGATGGATTGTCCACTTCACACTTATCCTTGTCTAATTACGGTGAAAACTGAGAGGAAATTTAGTAAAACTACACTGATCTTTGTATGAGTCCTTTGGAAACATTGTTTTGATGAGATTAAGGTAAATTTTCCAATGAATATTTATCATGATTTCTTGGTTTGCAGCATTACTTATAATACGTAAAGATGTGATTGTTTTAGACACTTAACACTGATAATAACACCAGTTAAATAAAAGTTTAAATAGACAAATTCTCAAATTCAGTTACATGTACAAACAGCTCAATTTTTGTATAATCAATTAGAAATCATATTTTTGTGAACAGAATATATTTTCCATCAATTCCCAATACTGTCATTCTATTGCAATGGTTGCTGAAACAGGTAGCGGAGTGAATCAGGAAATATGATGTACCGTAAGTAAGTGGAAATGTAATTTTTCGCTCTCTGTCATGTCGTGACTGGAGTTGGTGACTTCTCAGGTCCTGTTTTTACAATATCTTCCTTTTTTCCATTATAAATACAACCCCTGTGGTACTTGAAATGAGTAGAGTAAACCAGGACTTACTTTAAACTCTCGAGGTCGCAGTCATCAGTGACTATATCCATGGTGGAGATGTTGGTCTCTGGACTGTGTGATAATAAAGATGATGAGCCAGAGTGAAGTACTGTGGTATGCTGAGTGTTCTGGTACGTCTTAAAACTAAACTGAGGTCCCATCCAGAGGCGGCGATGAGGGCCTGCATGTGTGATTATCTCCACCTGGTACAACAACAACAACAGTTTCTCAAGTTAGTTACTGGTGAATGGCTGAAAGATGTGGACTGTGAGAAAGTTAAGAAACAAACATGAAACAAGATCAACATTTTTCTTCTTCCATGTACACTTTGTTAGAAAGATAATGATATTGACAGAGGAAAAACAATTGTCAATGGGGATCAGCAGTGACTAAAAAGTTAGATAACAATTCCATGATTGATTGACTATTGAGGTCTCTGCCAATAACATAGGAAACAGATTTATCTCCCTTGATGGATTTATCTCCCTTGATAGATTAATCTCCCTTGAAGCCACTAGCGATCCCTATTTTCTTGTTTACTAATTGATAACCCTTTATAATTCTCAGATTGATTTCACCATGTTTTAAAGAGGGCTAAAGAAAACTCTATCAGGGACTAAAATAAAAAGAACACAACCTAATGTAATTAATATCACACATGGAATTTTTTCAAAGCATCAAGACAATTTATAAATTTTCTTCAAATCTGTATACAATACGGTTAAATAAAACTCATGACTTAAAGTTTTGAATGGGTGATACTGAAGAGAATGTATGATCTCCCTTGGAAAATTTTTGACAAGAGTTAATGCTCTCTTTATAAACTCTGGGTAAAATTAATCCGCTGTGAAGAATTTATAGGAATAGTCCTCCTTGAAAAGAGAATAAAAACCTGTTTGAAGGACAGATTGATCTTTTCTTGACACATTTCTGCTACCGAATTTAACGACGAACTTTGTCCGATTGGGTCGCCAAGTGTATCCCAGAATTCAACGCTTGCTGGTGTGTATTTGAAGTATTAAGAGACAAAGAAT
>JAVFBX010213737.1:0-21601 GCA_034783855.1 Mopalia kennerleyi
ATTTTTGTCTCCGTCGTCATATAAGTGAAATACCCTTGAGTACGACGTTAAACACCAATCAAACAAACAAACAAAAGTAGACTCGGCAGAGGTGTATAGTTTTGGTATGTCTGAACATCCCTCGGCCATTTCCGTACCGTGAATTATCCCTGATGTAGAGTGGGTCATTTCACGGGAGGTAACTCGCATAACCTTACTTTCATCATATGACTGAGTTATCCACGTGTTTATTGTTAACGTCTGAAGGTTTTTCTTGTGCTGATATAGTGACGTCATTGGAGCTACATCATTATTAAAACACTTACAGCGGACAAAATTTGAATTACTTACAACTAATATATAAAAAAGGAACAGTGTTTTGTTTCAATATGAATTTACCCGCGAAACGGGCTTTTTAGATGTGGGTTTAAAAAAAAAATATAAATCCGCACAGTACTTTGTTTGGTTTTCACGCATGAGCACAAAACATCCGGCGGTTAACATTGCACATTTTCGTGTAATATTATTGCTTCCATTCACCTCCAAGATAACTGTACCGGTACGGAAAGTGTCGAAGGATGTTCCAACATGGTTCAAGCGCTATTTCATTTCAGTTAAAAAGAAAGCGGCCATCCATGTGTTTGGCTAACGAAGTGTAACGTGAGCAAGACAAGCCGGCTGCATTAGTGTTCTCCATGAATATAATTATTCTTTTTTAGAAAAGTTATTAACATTTTTATGAACAGCATTAAGAATTTCTAACTGGTAACCCCCATTAATCAACTAAAGAACGCACTCAGATCCACTCACTCTTCTTGAGACTGCACAATCTCCTGTCCGCTATGACTGACCCGACGATTTTCGACCAAACTTGATTTACTGGCTACCTGTGTCCTGCCGTCTTACCCACTTACTACTTGTATACTTTTCAAATTCTAATACACGTGTACGTTATTTTGTAAAAACACCCAACCACTTATTATTTAAAAAATAAATAAATGTGTGCGTGGATACATATTAATAAATGCAGTGAGAAGACGCTGTCACTTATATTCAATCGAACTGTTATTAGTAACTACATCGTAGATGCACTAAAGCTATTTGCTCACCTTCTGACTCGGGCTGTGTTATAGGTTGGTAACGGTAATTCTGATCATAATTTCTGGGGACGACCGGAAGACATGACGATGGCAAGACCTGCGTATAAAATCACAGCCTCCAGTCCCGGCAGTGACGTTGCAGGAGAGACGGCGGCGGCTTTTGCAGCCGGATCTATTGCCTTCAAACACAAAAGTAAAACTATAGCTATATAGGTCTTATCTGTAATAGTCTATCACAGTATGTAACCTTAATTAGAGCAAGGCGCTTTCCGTTTATTAACTTAAAAGACATTTCTGTATCTTGTTACTCACCACACTGTGTCGCAGTTCCTTGGTGGCGTCAGCAAAACACGAACCATAGGAATGTGTAATATAGAGGAGACCTGGACACCAATAGTACCGGCATAGTATATAATACGTGGCCAAAGGAGAGCCCGTAGAGACGTGGTCGAGTGGAACAAAGGCACTGGGTCTGTCGTTTTAAAACTTACACTGACTGCTGTGATCTGAATTGAATTCAGCTTTCCCTTTCATATCTGTTTTATTTATAGTTATAAGCCTTATCAATGAGATATTTATGGATGGTCTCCTTAGAAGTATGCAAATGTGACCCCGATAGAGAAACTTAAGGGGTCTAACCTAGCTCAATAAGGTAGTCCATGGTTCGAACAGAGTCTAGAAATTGCAAGTGAAAAAAAGAACATACAGGGTAGTCCTGAATTATTCAAATTGGGTTACTTTTGCAGAAGGAAGAAAAATATCCTCCTGATAATTAGTAATTTCCCCCCATGCATTTGATGTAAATGTAGTGGTCGCAGCTATATCCTGAAACAATAGACGAGGGCCCAGTGGGCAATCAGACCTCAGAAGTTAAACGTTAGAAAAGCGATCTGAGCTATTTTGTTCAATAAAATTAAGATTCACATTAATTTTATAAGAATAATGTTCATTAGCAAACATTCTACGGCTTTATTTTTATTCAAAGTAAAATATTTCTGTCCTCCTAAACAGCCACTTTATTGCCATTGGTTTCACCATAACCATGGATGAATCAAGAAGTTTACAAAACAGCTAGCACGAACTGAATGCCAATTGAGGCCGCATCAATTGAGTGACACTTTGACAAAGTGTGGCAATTTTTTCGCCTCACTGAACATTTCAAGTTTTTATTCTCCCATCGTGTTCACCACTGCAAAGAAAAGACTTTTCTCGATTTTGGTCAATGCCAATTGTGGACGCCAGACTTGAGTAATGGATTGACAACCGTGGCCGCCAGGGCCATCTTAACATAACTTGTTCCGCTTCCGAAGATTCACTCATTAGCATTCCAGGCATTCCTTATGTTATATCAATGTTTCAATATGCGAAACGGAGATATCCTTTATACTTTTTTTTATTTTTTCGTTCTTCGAACATCTTGATTGTCCCAGCTTTGTCAGAGACGGGTTTCGAAACTCGATCGCTTCTAATTGCCCATTTGCGCAAATTTGGTCGGTGCCAAGAATGGAAGCCTTCCTTGTGGCTTAGACAACTATGGCCACAGAACCACGTTTTGTAACAACTTTTTTCCCTAAATAAAAATTTCCAATTGTCTTATTCGCTAATTGTGTTCACCAACTAAAACCTAAAACAATCTGCCAAAAAACTTTTTCCGCTTTCGACAATTCACTCATTTAAGTTACCTGACATATCAATGTGATCTTTGAAATCTTGTTGTTTCGTTCGTATAGAAATGTTTGTATTTATGACATTTGTGTGGTTGGTTTGTAGATGCCGCTTTTTCTGCTAAACTCCTCACACACGCCAAACAGCTGTACACCTTCGCCATGGCTCATAAAGGGAAGTACAGTTCCAGTGTCAGTGCCGCGGCTTCTTTCTATCCGTAAGTCTTCCGCCAACTAAAATGGTTCCTAGGATTTATTTGTTTGTTTAATTGGGGTTTAACGTTGTACTCAAGGGTAATTCACTTACGACGGATAGTACATTTCACACTGTTCCTTACTTAAATACGGTGGAAAACCGAGAAGAAATCTCGTAAAAACCACCCTCGAGATTACGGGAGCCACATCGTGTAATTGACTCCTATAACTGATGGTGGACAAATTGACTCGAACCCGTGGACAGTGGATCAGTGCTTCGAAGAAGAACAAGTAAGCAGACATGCTAACACTTAGCCACAACCGGTTCTACGGAGGTTGGTACGAGTGTACTACATGTACAATGAATTTGATCCACTTACTTCATTTAACACCTAATTTTAATCTATTTATTTTTTCACCAATATTGTTAATTGTATTCTTATTAAATACTTTATGTCATAAATGTTACATTCTATGAATAAGGCTGTTCGTGCACTGTATATCGTGTGTTTTTCCTGACCTGTAACTAGTTTTTTTGATCATCTGTTGGCCTTGTATAAAATAAATAAATAAAATAGACCAAAAAAATAATTTCCAGCAATGGTTATGTATGTCAATCGTTTTCAATTTTACTAAGTGGCTTGTGGAATGTTTAATTGAAATTTAAGTTTAGACATAAATCTTTCGTAATATTTTATTTTCGGTTTTATTACAGATCTACCAACAACACAGACGAACATGCTTGGGCTGGTATCTGGCTATACATGGCGACTAATGACAAAACCTACCTGAATGAGGCAGTCAAATATCATCAGCCTGGGGGTTCATGGGGCATGTCGTGGGACGATAAGCAGGCAGCTAACCAGGTATGATGTGTCGAGACACGAACACGGACTATAATTCAAAGACGTATATATCAGCTAACACAATCCTGAAAAAAATACACATTCCTTTTATTTTAAACGAAGTTAATTTTCAGGAAAAGCATTGTTATGCATGGGTTATCCAAAGCCACGTGTGCTTTATTTTACGTATACCACACCTAAATTAATTAATTCCGTTCCTGAATTTCCTCAGCAATTTCAATTTCTGGCTGGTTAATAATGGGTTTTTTCTCATTAAAGAATATGATTATTACGGAAACACAACTCATCTATTAAAGCTGCTAGGATAAAAGTTAGTTTCGATTGTTTCCAATTCAAAAGTTAAAAACGATTTGAAGAAGCCGTGTACAGTGTAAAAATGATTCCTTAAAATGTGATAGAAATAATTCAAAAATGCCTATTAATGAGAAGAGGCTTAACATGTAGAGGATATTCCATAGATGTATATAATAATAATAATAATTCAAGCCATTGACATTGAGACAAACTACAACTCTAAACTTATGGAATAGGTTTCCAGTGCTTCGTCATAGGATTATGCCTGTACCTTGCCCTCCAGGTGTAAGATAATTTTAGCAGTAGCAGTAGCAGAAATAAGATTTTGCTTAATAGGGGAGGTGGGCTTGGTGTGGGTGGCGGCCGAGGAAGCGCAACAATCACAGCCCAATAGGCAAGGGTCCAGGGGCGGTCCAGGTCCCGGACGCCATAAGAATGAGGAAAAGTCAATCCCAGCTAATTTTTGGAAAATAATTTTGGTCAATCATTCTGATTGATTGATTAAGATTGATCCCAATCTGATGCAATTTTAAGAAAAGATTAAGAAAAAAGAAGATAAAAATCATCATACTAAAAAAAGTCCACCAAAGTCTTATAGTCACTCTGATAGGGTAAAGATGTAGGTCTACGGTAGTCTAGTGCTAGCATTGATTTAAATAATGTCGACCAAAAAATTCATATTTTTGTCGATGCAATTTTGGAAGTTTTTCATTAACTTTATATTGGTACAGAGAACAATACAGCGCTAATGAACAGAGCGTTGCTACGAAAACCGTTCTATTGACCTAAATTTAGACAAATTCATCACAGAAAGGAATACTAGACAGATAACTTAACACCTCCATGGAAATTTCAGCTAATTTATTACTGCAGCTAAATGGGGAGGTTAACAAGGGGTGTTGAATGAGGTTAAGGCTGAAAAGGACACTAAATCAATTTTAGGTAAAGTGACAATACTTTGGGAAGTAAAAATAAGACAGAGTAATCTCCCCGGAATAAACATTGTATTTTACTTTCACTTTTCATCATAAAAGTTTTATGCTGCATTCAGACACGATTTAAAAAAAAACTCTGATCATTACTAAAAAAAAACGAGAAAAACATTACACAGAGTGGTTACGTTACGTTATACATAACACTTGCAGCTGCATTTCTTTCTATTTCATCATCCTTAAGACATACTTTCCAGGTTGTTGTTGTTTCCCTTCAAATTAATAATCACATTTAAAGAACTGATGAATGTGTTCCTACGTTTATTACTGCGTCTGGTAACAGTCAATAGTATAATGAACTCACACCGTGGTAGCCGTCGGTTTGTTATGGTGTAAGTGGTGAGCAGATATAAGCGACTGTCAATGCGTAATGGTCAAAGTCTGGAACAACCAGAAAGGTAAACACTAACGCAAAACAGATCCACGTCTGTTAAACTGATAATGCAACAAACACAAAATAAAATGGGACTGCATAGGAACCTAATACTGCACGCTATTATTAAAATTATATTTTACTGCGTGTTTACTCATCGAAGTCCAAAAGCTATAAATATGTTTGTGGTAGCCATTTGAAGTTTAAAACATAAAACAAAAAGTTGTAAATATTGTTACACAAAATGTTTTTGTGGCCAAAGGGGTATGTTGCTTCCATTTAAATATAACCGTTCACCGGATCGAATCCGCCTGTCGACCATCAGGTATATGAGAGAGGCACACGTTGTGGCTCCGGCAATCTCGCGGGGGTGGTTTTTACCAGATTTCCTCTCGGTTTTCCACCGTAATAAGGCAAGGTGCAGTGTGAAGTGGACAATCCGTCGTCATATAAGTGAAATACCCTTGATTACGACGTCAACCATTTAAATATAACAAAACTATCCAGGCATTATTATGCATTACAAGCAACGCAACTTTGTAGATTTTTGCTGTCTATGATAACAAGTTTTCAAAGAGGGGCTTACCGCATCATCCTCTTTGTAAATGCCATAAATCTGGTGATGAAGTAAGTCACTCTTCCATAGCTTGTTATAATATACAGCAAACATGTACAAATTCGCGTTACTTGTAATTTATTTGAACTAATAATGCCTAGAACTTTGTGCGATACTGTAGTTTTGTTGTATTTAAATGGAAGTAACATATCCGTCCTTTCTTTGAGAAGTTTAATAAAACTACTGCATAAACGAGTGTATTGCCAGTACATGAACGTTATTCGAAAATTTTCCAAAATTATCGGAATTTGCATTCCTAGATTCATACATTTTTGTGATTTTAAAAATGACCAAAAATAAATTAGTCTCGATACCATAATGAAGTGATCTTTGGCTAAGGGTCTATATACAATCTGTTTTCGTTCTAGGTACTGTTTTATAAGCTATTAAAGGACGATAAATACAAGAAAGATGTTGAAGACACGTTCCAACATTACTGGTTTCCAGGACAGACCATTAAGTACACACCTAAAGGCCTGGCATGGCGCCTTCAGTGGGGGTCTCTTAGATACGCCTGTAAGTTTGAAAACTGGTAAACTATCTCGTAAGTGCCTGTCTAAAGTAAACCAATCCTGTAATATGTACGCTAAATATGTTGTCAAATTAGAATTACCTTTAAAACTTTGTGAAACTCCAACCGTTCAACCATTTTTAAATTGATATTAGGAATTAGGACAAATACATGCAGTTTCACTGAATTCATAATTATATTTCGGACAAAATGCTTTCAGACATGCTGGATATTCAATCAAGGGACTTTCTAACATTTAAGATTTGCCATCATTATTCATGCATAAAATTCCATTTTCAGAAAGAAACAATAGATCATTAACGCAATCGTAACAATGTATTTATTCATGAACGTTAAACTTCATTTTCCCCTTCAGCCAATATGGTGTTAGTGTCTTTAATGGCGGCAGAGGCAGGTTTATATCCGACGGAATACCGAGCCTGGGCTGTAAAACAGATCTACTATGCCCTGGGTGACACAGGCTTCAGCTACCTCGTGGGATTCGGCAAGAATTTTCCGAGAAGTCCTCACCATAGATCTAGGTGAGGCTCGTCAGTATTTCTATGTGATCGTGATAAGTCCTATCTACATATGCATTATATTAATATGGCGAAATAATGATTTAGAATATTTTCTGCGACAAAAGAAGCATTGCATTAAATCACAACATAAATTGCCGGCTAGACTTTAAACTGTTGAAACTGTCGTTAGACAAAAGTGGTGAATTGCACTAGTTTGATTGTCGACCAACTAACATTACAGCGCTTTGGAACACTCTGCGCTATTCTTTGAATATTTACCGGTGAGTCCAGTACATAAAACATGCTCTCCCGGGCATATACAATAAGATAACAAGCATTTCATACAGAACTATGTGAATTTTGAGACATTCTCAACGTTAAGAGATCCCGTGACAAGTATATGTAGCCTAGTACCCTATCCGAAAACTCTTGCCATGGTAACTCATTGGGTATTAAAATAATGAGTTACCAATTTTGGGTAACACTTTTTTAATCTCAAAGTCTCCGATTATAAACTATGCAACTTGTTAAAACTCACTTTCTTAGTTTGGACAACGTCTATTTCTGAAAATTTGGCCGACCACAGCTCACCAATGATTCAGGGACTTTTAGTAGTTGTGATCAGCATGGATATGCTTTTCAGGCTAGCTGCTTTGTTTATGACACGAGTACATTTGAAGCACAAATTGTTACACTATACACTATGACTGTTACTAGAGTATAAAGCATAAATTGACGTATTAAGCTTTACGTATTGCCAATGGAGCATAAAAATATCTTTGAAATTATCGCTATTTGATATTCGAGGAATGGTTAGCAGCTGTTGTTCCGTATACCATACGGGGTAGGAACTAGGCAGACAATCTTTCTCAGCACGGAAACTTTTAAAGCACCACCAACCTTTGTGAGTTGAATAACGAAGCGAGTGTTTCGTCGTTATTCGTGATTCCAGGCATGCTTTAGCGGCTATTGGCCTGTGGACTATTCGGGCTGGAAATGCGTTCATTCCGGCAGAGATCTTTCATATGCACGATCGATTTTTGCGAGTTGAATAACTAACCGCTTCTTTTTTGGTCGTTATTCGTGATTGGAGGAATGGGTTAAGCGCTATTGGTTTGTACACTATACGGGATGGCAAGCGTTCATCCGGGCAATCGCGAGGGTGGTATTTACGGTGTTTCCTCTCGGGTTTCCATCGTATAAATGAAACACAATTGAGTACGACGTTCAACAACCATGAAGAAAATACGTATTCGTGATTAAAAAAATAACGAATCTCCTTTTTTGTGATTCGAACAACGTATCCGCTAATAAATTATGTCTGGGTGAGTTGTGTTTCTTTCTGCTTATAATAATTCATCTTTTCAATTGTTCGCAGTTCATGTCCATTCAAGCCAGCTCCTTGTGGTCCGTTTGTAATGTCAAGCCATGAGCCCAATGTCCACACGTTGTTTGGTGCCTTGGTTGGGGGACCAGATGACAGCGATGGCTATAAAGACGACAGATCTAACTATGTGAACAACGAGGTGGCATGTGACTACAATGCAGGTTTCCAGGCCTCCATAGCTGGTGAGAACAATATACTCAGTACTGGTTAAAGGAGAAACAAACAAAGCTCACTTGAATTGCTTTTGTTAAACTTAGCTACCCACACATATCCTCTTAAGACCCCTCGTACACAATTGTGGACAAACACTCGTTTCTGTAAAATTGCTCAGTTAATCAGTATCGATTTGCAACTGAAATTCCAACCCAATGTCCATCTCTGTGGACAAGCATGCACCCGAAAGAAGCTACCATATTGAATGACCTTTAAACCTAACAAAGAACGTTTCTCTGGGTCTTCGGAGGGTATGGATGTATGTTACTCATTCAATGGAAGTGTAGACAGATAGGAGTAAACAGGTTTGAATACTTGTTTTAGCATATCGATGGGAGCCTCAAAGTTGTACCGAAACTACATACCTCTTTCGCGGCTACTGTATAGGTCATTAGGTAACACAATAAACGTAAAGCTAACAATACCAGAAATCCGTCAAGAACAAATAATTCCTTCCTTCAAATATATATGCCCGCGGCCTTGGCGTAATGGCTAGCGAGTGCGCTTTCGAACGCCTACTTCGATTAACAGTTCACGGGATCGAGTCCGTCTGTTGACCCTCATGTATATGAGTGAACAATCTGTCTTTATATAAGTGAAATACCCTTGAGTACGACGTTAAACCCCAATCAGACAAACATTCTTTCAAATATATTATTGTTCTCTTAAATATATTTACTTATTCTAAAAACTTCTTCAAAGCTAATCAACTTAACTAAAGTTTATATGGCGAGCATTACGTCATGGTAAAAAGTTTGCAGCGGAGATAATTAATTCTTTAGTCACACTTTTCTATCTTGAGTTTCCTACACATTCAAAACAATGCCATCAGTTGCCGTTGTATTTAACCAAGCTGCGTGAAGTTTTCGAGGAGATTTGTAAAGCGCATCGACGTTTGAGACTATTGCATGTATGATGTTAATTATATCAGTGTATTTTCTTCCTCTTAAGATTGTTATTCTTGTCTTGCTCCATCGAAAGCACATCAATTTTAATTGGACAAGAAAAGTTGTCATATTTTGCTCTGTGAATTTATCTTCTGCCCATCGTATATACGAAGTGTATAGACGTAAAACAAGACTAGAGATCAGTGAAATACTTGCACCGTATCTGGAAAGTACACCATCTTGAAATGTGTTCAACAATGAAAAACTAATCTCAACGACAACTTTTTTATTTTAATTTAAGACAAAGTGTACGCTTCTCAATCATTTATGAAATCCTTGAATTACATAATCTATAACCAGTTTTCGCGAAAAGTAAAACAGTAAATGCTTTTTTCGTTCATTTTATTCTTATAATTGTATGTGAAGTGAACATTTAAAAACACAGTTCTGTCAGAATCTACCTCGAAGTTGAATTACTTGCGAGGTATCTCACAAATATATGTGCATTAGCATTATTTATGGACAAACCAGACTACTTCGTTAATTCGTAACAGTTTAATGTGTTGACAAAAACTAAAATTTCTTCTGTTTTTTCTGTATTTTAGGTCTGAAGTCCTTGGTAATTCGGAAACTTCACCCGTAACATGGTCCTATTTTGTTGTAATACCACGTATATATAACTCTGTGTATATAGTATCCGTAAATAAATCTTTAAAGCATAAACATTACATAGTGTTTTGGTTTGCATTCATGAGAACAGGGTTATTGTTACTTGATTGATTAACTAGAATATAGCTAGTTAGTCAAAATTTGTGACGCTTCGATTTATTTTGCCTTTTTGAAATCTTTCTGTAATCCTGATAATGCAGCGAGTTTAAATCTAAAAAAATATCAAAGATATATAATTTTTTGTCCAGTTCAAGCATGTGGCACGGGAGACAGTTGTATATTGAATTGAAATCTGCCCTTTTAAAAATACTTTGTTATACGGCAAAATTGTGTTGCTCATTGTATTTCAATATTTGTTTATTTCGAAAGGCTGTGACCACTTTACCCACACTGCGCAATGGATTCGTCTGTGACTAAGATTACTCATATATCGAGAACAGTTTATATATTTATGACCCATACACGTCATAAAAAGCAGTTTCAAGATAATAAATTTATGGAAAACCATGTATAAGTCAAAGATTACAAATACTGTTCCACAAAGCGACCTCTAAGTCATATATACACTTATACACTGGTTTTAACCTTATTACCGAGTTTTTTGGCCAAAATATAAATTATATACAATACTAGACGTATTTGACAATATCTGTAACCAGTATCGTAAAACACGACTCTTGATATCAACAGTCAAGGAGTACCTCCCCAATTCCCCATACACAAAAATATTAGGGGTGTTTTTAGGAAGTCCAAGCAAGTACTTTAAGTATTGCGTGTGGAGGACTTCAACATCTTTAACGTCTGTAAACGCCCACAATTCACACCCATATAATAGAATTGGTTTATCAAGCAATTCTAGTTTGACATCCAAGGTAAGGTGGAGTTTCTTAAAGCATTGTTTCAACGAATAAACAGCCTTTCTCGCTTTCTCCTTTAGCATTCTAGGTGCTTCTTTCATAGTACGGTTATATTTCATATTGATTCCTAAATAACAGAAGTCATCTATAATTTCTAAATTATCGCCATTATATACCCATTCGAGTTCTCCTTTATATTTCGAAGAGCCAAAAACAACCACCTTTGTTTTAGCTATATTTACGGCTAGATCACACCTAATGCAGTGCATATGTAACTTATCTATCAACAATTGTAAACCTATTGCAGATTTAGAAAATAAAACGGCATCATCTGCAAATAATAAAACAAATATTTGAAACTCATCATAAATATAATCTATATCACTGTTGGTTACTAGATCGCTAGAAATATCGTTGACAAATAAGGAAAATAAAATCGGGGAGTTTTGCTCCCCTTGCTTTAGCCAAATGTTGATCAAACAGGTTCGAAACTGAACCCGATGACCTAACACAAGCTCTAACAGAATGATACATAGATTGAATAGCCTTAACAAAAAGCGTGCTACAACCAACTTCTAAGAGTTAATGCCAAAGTGCATTTTTGTTTACAGAATCAAAAGCTATTTTGTAGTCTATTAATGTACAAAACAGTTTGTTGCGACTTTGAAGCGCATTAAAACTGATATTGTATAAGCAAAATACACAGTCAATCGTACTCCTTTTACTCCTGAACCCAAACTGAAGATCTGATAAAACATTACTACTTTCAGCCCAATTATATAAACGGTTATTCAGAACAATAGAATAGAACAATACGCCTTGGCCAAGACGCTCATTAGAGTTATCCCCCTATAATTGTCTACGTTGTTTTTGTCACATTTTTTTATATATAGGTACAATGACACCTTCCCACCAACACTTTGGATACAGAGAATTAAGAAATATATAATTGAACAAGGTTTCCAAGTAAGGTAAAAGTCCACATGTTTTGTTAAGTTTTAATTTTTCAATTGCTCTAAGTATTTCATACTTTTTTATTGTCTGACCTAGTTGATCTACTTAAACATTGTTTTCTAGTAATGGTGTATTGAACTTATTGCTATTTGGAGTTGATATAACATCCATTTTACTGAAGTGCTTGTAAAAATCATCTATAGTAACAGTGGTTAGATCAGGCTTATTGCCTTTTGATACCTTATTTATGGATTTCCAAAATTTAGATGGTGAACTGCAAGATTCTTTGTTTAATCTTTCACCTTCTGATTGACAATACTGTAAGTTAGCTTTTCTTTTAACTTTGTTATATTCTCGTTTCGCTAGCCGCATATCGGGCCCAGCGTTACAACTACCCTTCCTACATTTATTACGGGCATATCTGAAGCGAGCTTTCATATTATAGCACTGTGTATCGATCCAAGGGGGGTAATTTGTGACGGAGTTGGATTTTTGCCTAGAGTTGTTTCCCTTTACACTTTTTTTACTGCCAAACACAACAAATGATGAGCTACACAATATATTTGAGAATTCATTAATCACAACATCAAAACTACAGGACGAGTCACTTAATTTTTGTATAATATTGTCTAGTTGGGTTTTATGATTATTTAGTTCGTTTACAAACAAATCACTTATAGACATATCCCATGTAATTTTTCAGGTAATAGAGTCTGTCTTAGGATTATTCCCAACTGAAGTGCTTACATAGTCGCTCAGATTGAAAGTTAATGGAGTATGATCCGAAACTCTTGTAAATCTGACACCCTGAAATCGTGAATGTTATTAAAAGACGATGGGAAAGTTGATAAAGCACATTATCAATAGTACTACTACCATTTTCACTAATATATGTGGATTTACTCGGTATATCGCCTGCTATTCTGCCATTAATTATATTTTGGCCTGTTGTTTTACATGACGAAACAAGTTTCATCCCAAATGCATTTGTTTTATAGTCGGTACATTGACGTTTGTTGAGCTCCACAATGTCGTCTAAACACTCATCACATTCGTCTATAAATTTATTTAAATTAGCGTTTACCTGAAAGTCATTCAGATCACCAGTCCTTGCATTAAAGTCACCATATAAGTAGATATCACACTGATTGCTATATTTAGCCTGTAATTCAATTAAATCATTTTCTAAAATTTCAAACAAATCATGGTCCTCCATTACACCAGTTTCCACAGGGCGATTATAGACCACTCCAAAAAGACAGTCATTTCTCATACTACTTTTTGACAACTTTAACCACATAATACCGCACTGATTTGAGCGCACCACTTTAACACAATTAGCTACTTCATCGCGCTCATACACACTTCCATCACTCGGTCTACCAGCCTTATGTTTTGTATTCGCTGATAACAAAAACCCTGTAAAACCATCAATATGAGGCTCTACACAGCCAAGACACCATGTTTCCTCGAAACATAAACCATCATGATGTGATATATATGACACGAATGATTCTTCAAGTAAATGATGCCTAAGTCCATTTACATTTCAACACAGAAATGAACAGGCTTTTCCTGCTGGCTTTTTTCGTTCCACTGCCTCGGTGTCACGAATAAGGTGGTCATCAATGTATATAGCCTATCCGTCACTAACACTGCTTTCCGACCAGCTTCCCTCGCTCGTTTCATCTCGGGTATTAATCGTTTTCGCCTTTCATATACCTCCTTAGGTAACTGATCTGATATACCAAGAGGTGCGCCTTTAAACATACTTGAATTACTCCTTATCAGTTCGCGGTCTTTATAACATATTAAAGCTTTTTTATGCTCAATTATATACCATATGGTAACATAAATATGAACGGAATGAAACAGCAACAAAGAGTGTTTGCTATATACTAACACACGTTTATGTTCAAATATACCATATACTAACATAAATATGAACGGAATGAAACAGCAACAAAGAGTGTTTGCTATATACTAACACATGTTTATGTTCAAATATACCATATACTAACATAAATATGAACGGAATGAAACAGCAACAAAGAGTGTTTGATATATACTAACACATGTTTATGTTCCAATATACCATATACTAGCATAAATAAGTACAGAATGAAACAACAATAAAGAGTGTTTGCTATTTACTAACACAGGTTTATGTTTAACTATACCATATACTAGCATTAATAAGTACAGAATGAAACAGCAACAAAGAGTGTTTGCTATTTACTAACACATGTTTATGTTCAATTATACCATATACTAGCATAAATAAGTACAGAATGAAACAGCAATAAAGAGTGTTTGCTATTTACTAACACATGTTTATGTTCAAATATACCATATACTAGCATAAATAAGTACAGAATGAAACAACAATAAAGAGTGTTTGCTATTTACTAACACATGTTTATGTTCAAATATACCATATACTAACATAAATATGAACAGAATAAAACAGCAACAAAGAGTGTTTGCTATTTACTAACACACGTTTATGTTCAAATATACCATATACTAACATAAATATGAACAGAATGAAACAGCAACAAAAGAGTGTTTGCTATTTACTAACACATGTTTATGTTCAAATATACCATATACTAGCATTAATAAGTACAGAATGAAACAACAATAAAGAGTGTTTGCTATTTACTAACACATGTTGATGTTCAATTATACCAGTAAAGTACAACTTGAAGTTGAAACTAATGTTACTATGGAATCATAGCTACTTTTGCCATCTAATTATACCTGTCGTTCAATACATAAAACACAATCATCCAACATAGTCTACATTTTTATGCAGATGGTCCGTACATTTTCTAAAATACAAGGTAATTTTTATAAATATTTTTAATGTGATTCGTAATTTTAATTTAGTGTTATCATTTGAAAATTCAATCGTGCCCCTTCTCACTGTAGTCAGTACACCATTGGACTTCTAGCTGCACACAGTAAAAACTGCACGTGTATATAAACTGCAAAAATACTAAATTAGTTGAGTTTTGAACGACATAAGTTTTTAACGACATTTAGAAGTGGGGTAACATAATTATACAATTTCTGGATAACCATGCACTTCTTGTTATTATTATTTTAAGTGTTTTTAATAGATTCGTATTTCTAGTAGATAAATTTTATTATTATATTGTATTTGTTAGTAATTTAATATTATAAAACTATTAAATGTTCAAATGTGATAATACCTTTAGACTTAAATAAAAGTAAATTAAATATTACAGGATTTGATTGACAGACCGCGACATCCATACATGGGAAGCGGCGCTAACACCACAATTACAACAACAACTTTATAAACTGCACCAGTTCGTTTGCAATTTACCGTTTGAACTCAGAAGTATCAATACAGAGAACTTTTCCTCATCTGTCTGTTATTTTCGAACTCCTCTTCTGAAAATGTTTACTCGCCGATTAAATCTCGCTCTAACGCAACTGATATAACATAACTGCCAACCTTAAGAAATAACACAACAACCCCACTTTCTCTTACTGTCTTGATGCAAATCAACCCGCCTACTTGTGTCCGTTCCTATTTGTATAGACTGACTGGCGCTAGCCCTTGGCGATACATTTTTCTGCACTGTTGTTGAGTATGCTTCGGCGCGCATAGAGTCTCTTGACGCCCTGGAGTTACTGTGTGTAATAGGCAAGATTGAACGTCCTCCTGTATCGGCATTCCAAGAGTATCTAGGTTCAACTACAGTCGGTCTGGCGGTGGTACTGTTCGCAGAAAAACCGGACACACTTCTTGTTTGAGAATGCACAGAATCTCTAGTTCCATTGATTGCAGCGCTAAAGTCACTGTTGTTTGCAGAAAAGCTTGAACGTCCGCTTGTATCTGTATCCGAAGAATATCTAATATCGATTGCGGCAAGTCTGACGGTGGTGTTGTTCGCGAAAAAAGTAGAAATATTTCTTGTCTCAGCACGTCTGACGTTATTTGTGTCAGCATGTAAACCTAATTCCCTTCTTATATCGTCCAAATACGAGACAGTTGGATTACTGTTATGGGGAGCAGAAGAAATTAATTTAGCCCTTTCTCCTGAGCTTCGATGCTCCCCGGTTTTCTTGATGGCAGTCTCTGAATTGTAATTGTGAGTAGACACGGGGATATTAGGAGCAGTACCATCTGAAGGAATATATTTCCTAGACCGTGGTAAATCAGAACATCTCGAATGCGGTATTGGTGCTTCAGGGAAAAAATTGTCTGACGCATTTGTAGCCGTTTTGTGATTTTGCTTATTTCTATTCTTTTCTTTGGCAAGAGTTCTATTTGGTTTCAAATGTCACGTTCCTCCTGGATCTCCACCGCGTATGTGAATGGTCTTGCCAAACGTTTTCGTAGTAATTTTTTCTAAATCTTCATCTGTTGGAGTTACAACTCTTACGACAATTTCCGCACATCCTCCAAGCCGTTCAAACTCTCTAAAGACCCACAACCGCCGGTTATCTAAGCTCCACCAAAGGTGATCACGTTTGAACACCCTGATCCTTTTGATCCTCTGTATTTGACTGGTACCACTGCAGAGCTCGTCCAGGGTTCCACCGATAAGCCTTCCATCGACAAACGAATTTTTTTATGGAAGACTGAGTCCATAGTATATCAGATGGCCTCAGTTTCAATGTATTGGGCTTCATAATTCTAAAAAGAAACAAGCACGTCAGTTAATTCCAATATTATAGTGGAGATTCCAGTCACTTCGTCACGACAGCAGTGAGATCATTTGCAACAATATCCCAATACCGCATGACAGTAGCATTTTATGCCTTTGCTTTTATATTACGTGTATTGATTTACAGAAAAAAAAAGTTTTCCAAACAAAAAATATCCCAAGCCAAAGATAACGGAATTCGTAAGGTATTAATAACTTTTACCATAATCATACCTATGAGTCTCATCACACAGATACAGAGGCATTGAATATTTATCCGTATCAGATGGTTCATATACGTACGGTCTGAAAAGGGACTGTTTTCAATGTTTACATTCAACATGACAGTGTAAAACGGTATAAAACCCTCGACCTTGGCAACCGGACAATTTGTTCCATCTATGTTTTGTTTCTTTGATTAAAACCAATATACATTATGATTACACAAAATAAAGCTAGTTGATGGTGTTTGGAATTGAACTATTTTTTCTCGAATGATTTTCTTGGGTCTGTAATTTTATAGAACAAATTCACGTGCTCTGCCAGATCATTCACTGATTTTCCCTCTGCGCAGTAATACGATTATAATGTAAACAAAGTTGCGCTCTTCTTTAAATTTTATTTTCAAACAATCTAACAGTTGTTTAAAATTTTAAATCATATTATCATGCTTGTAATTTTTAAAAGGGTAACCAAACAGCCCGCTTTATTACACGATTTAACAGCTAAACATTGGATTACTTTAAATCTCGGACTAAATGGTATATTAGTATAGTGCTTTGCCGCTGACAAGACATCCTTGCTAAAAGTTTGTCAAACTTGTCCCAAAAATCGAACTTTTCAAGAAATATTGAAGGTATATGATAAACAGATTATGTGTTAAGTGCGTGTTACGTGTCGTTGTATCAGTTCTCGTTGTCTCAGGTCGGACTGCGTATCAATCTCGCTCTTCGACCTGATACAACTCGAGCTGATACATCGTCACGTATCCTCACTGTACAAACAATCTCTATATATTTTTTATTTTGCAATGGTTTATTAACTCCCGATGTTGTCAATCAGTGATTGATATGTAAAGGTAAAGCGAAACCTCACAAAGGGACGCCACTCTGTCATCCTAAAATCACCAAGCAAACATTTTGTTCCACAAATTCGCTCAGCTTCTGATCCAAACCCAATTTTAAGCGTAAAATGAAACTGATTGATGTATCTACGACACAGAGTATCACGGTTCCGCTATTGATAGCCAACCACAGTAAGAAGGCGGGGTAAGAACAATTTGAGTGTACTAGTGCTCTGTAATTAGACAAGCGACCTCATTTACTTAATTTTCTCTAGACGATTACGATACGAAATATTTGATAAATAAATAGGAAGAATATGTCCATATATGTTTATTCTGAAAAAAAAAACTCATGAACGTATCTCGACGAAAAGCTTTATTTATTTTACTTCAAAACGTAACTCGGAAACACTAAAATCGCATGCCATATTTTACGAATTTTTTTCCTGATTTATGTTTTTTCCATTTAACGTTAAACGTTTTTTCTAATTCGAAAAACTCATTTCTATTTTGCTTAGGTAAGAAAAGAACAAATTAATAGTTTAACCAAACAATAAGATTATTTTTATTAAAACATTTTTTAAGTTTTATTCCTGTTTTGCCTCCTCTAAGCCTTATCTTTTCTCAGTTCAATATTTGCGTGGCTAATTCAAGCTTGACGTGGCAGCACGAATCGGTTCTGTCAGTTGGGTACCCCTTAAGTAAATGTACCATAGTTTACCACAAAAATCTATAGTAAAATTATGGTAAACTGTGGTACACTGTAGTATTTTTGGTACATCTATGGTAAACTGTGGTACAATGTAGTAATCTGTGGTAACTCTGTGGAAGCTCTGAAGTTAACTGAAGTATTTTATGGTACTTCTGTAATATACTGTGGTACTTTTTAGTAAACTGTGGTAACTCTGTGAAACCTCTGTGGTAAATTGTAGTAGGTTAAGGTATCTCTATGGTAAACTGTGGCACTTTATATTATGTTATAATATTTTTATTGTTAACTGTGGTACTTTGTACTTTGAGGTAAAATGTTGTACACTATATCATTTTGTGGTACTTCTGCGGTAAACCGTTACATTTAACCCTATATCAAAATTTTTGTAGAGACAATTAGTACTTTGGAAGCCATTTTAAGGATTTGGAAATAATGAAATTTTGCCATTGAGGAGGCATCAGAATTTCACGGAAAAAAAAATATGTTGCCTTGGTTAATTAATATGGCTTGGGTTTCATTGTATTTTTGTCAAAATTATTAACTTAACCGGCTCAATAGGCAGATCCTGTTTTATTACCGTTGTATAAATATGCCGTGGGACTATGATGCCATTCTGCTGTTGATAAATGCAATTCCCTTTTTAAAGATACCTGAATCACCCCAATCAAACAAACAAATAAATTATAAAGAGACTTACAAAGTTGATCATCTTACATAAATAAAATTATTAAATTTTATGTTGACCTACATTACACATTTTCTCATTTTTAGGCACCTCTGTTTTTTTTTTTTTGTAAAATAAGGGCCTTCTCGTGACTTCCCGGTAAGACAGTAATGGCGCCGGTTTGTCCTAAAGTTCCCAGACTGCGTTCAAATGCTAGATGGTACCTGATGGTTACAAAATGGCATTACTCACGTGAGTGAAGAAAAGCTTAAGTATGGCGTTTAACCCCAATCAAACGAACAAAGACATGTTTCTGCTAAAAATCACAGGCGTGTTTCCCATAAGGCATTACCACTTTATAATGTCGGCTCCTTCAGTTCTTTTAAAAACTAGCTTCCTGGTAGATGCGAATTCGTATCCATTGAACTATACAATATAAAGAGATACGAGGTATAGTCCTGCCAAAACAACAGAAATAAGACCTGCCTCTGAATACTGAACAGCGCTGAATGGGCATGGCTCAATTACCGCGGAAGCAAGTGTGGTACTGCTGATAGATGATTGGTTTTGACATGAAACTGGACGTCGAGGGGTCGTTTTATGGGTCGGTCCAACTCAAAAGTGTCTAGGGAAGAAAATGAGATGTTGTAAGACAGGGTAAGGCCATGCAATTTTTATATATTTCAAAATCATGTTTCGAACGATGGTATTGTTCGGCTATTTCTGGCGATTAGGAAGCTTCATGGAGCATAGTTAGCGTCCTGATAGAATTGAACTGGCCGTGCCAATGTATAAGTGGGAACGAGGGCCGCGAGGTGGGTGTGTGTAAAGAAATATATAAATAAAACATGGCATAATGTGTGTTTGTTTGATTGGAGTTTAATGCCGTACATTAGGTTATTGCACACTCATATGACGGCATGAAAGCACAATGGGTGGAGGAAAACACCCTCGACACCAGCGGCAACAAACACAGACAATACAGAACAATCGCTGGACGTTACACAAATAAGCTGAGTAGCTAACAGGTCCACCACTAAAGGTTCTTTATGATAACATATGCTCATAATCCCAGCCAAATCCCCCGTTCGTTCTTATGTTTAAGAACCTTTTTATTTCATTTGCTTCGAAGAGCCAAAGAGTAAAAGTTATGGTGCTTATTATCATTTTGGTGCAAAATGCAGTGTCGGCCATATTTTTTTATGAAACCTAGCGAAATACAACTCCATCTGTGGTATTCACAGAAAAACGAAGTTAGAAGTTAATATTTGAATTTGAGTGATGGCATTTTGGTTTGCGGAATTAGATGAAATGCAATCTCATGAGTTTCTTAATTAGAAAAAAATATTTGCCAAGCTTGAATTAAGTTTGAATTTGTTCCCAAGCCTTGTGTTCACATCAGAAACATACAGACATGACTATTGCTAAAGTATACAATGGATTCCATTTTGTTTAATTGAGTTTGGAGATATCCATGCGAATACATCATCGTAAGGAGAGGAAGCTCAATACCAGTTTCAAGTTAATCAGTGAACTTGTTCTCAATTTATCATGTTTACAGCACAAAGGCGTCAATATTTAAAAACATATGCAATGGCAGCCATATTTTTTTGCGTTATTTTGTGAAAATGCACTCCTATCCTTCGTCCTAATAGAAGAATTCTAAATTGCAAGTTAATCAGTGATCTTTTTTAAATGTGTAAAGCTATCCTGTTCACAAAACAAAAAGTGAATATTGTAAAATGGTCGCCATTTTGTTTTAGCGAATTTGGTCAAAAGGCCATATTTCATGTTTAAAGTTAATCCGCAGTTAATTTTTAATTCGTTTAAAAGTTGTAAAGTTCATTACATAGACAAACATCAATATTGTAAAGTTAAGCAATGGGGGCCATTTTGTTTTACGGGATTTGGAGAACTTCAATCCCATCTGTTGTCTTGATAGGTGAAAACAATATTTACTACTTTATACCGGTATTTAACCTTTAACCTCTCCCCTTTTTTTCATTTACACCTAAAGACGATACAGGCATATGTGAAAGCTGTGTTCTATCACAAAACAGACAGACAGACAGACATATAATATTATGTAATAAAGGCCATGTTGTTTCATTTGGTGAAATGCAAACCCATCCGTCGAGTTAACATGAGGAAGCCGAATACCAAATTTGAAGTTAATCGGTGAAGTTGTTTTCAAGCTGGCGTTTGCACCAACATTGGTAAAGGACGGACGGATGCCGAGTAGCATTCCTAAGTCCCCCCTCCTCCCCCCGCCTCCGCTACACTCCCCCAGCTACCCCCCCCCCCCCCTTTAATAGTGGAGGAGAAAAATTCAGAACAGATCAACTTCGTGTTACCGTATTAAAGCTTCAAGAATCAGGTCAAAAAAGCATATCATTAAT
>JAVFBX010213738.1:0-11779 GCA_034783855.1 Mopalia kennerleyi
TCTAGCCTGATCAGGTGACTGCATACTGTGTTCAGCTGGAAAGAGGGTAATGAAATCCCAGCCTGAAGTATGCCATTGTGACCTGTGCTTAGCCGAGAGAGAGAGGTGTTTTCTAACAGTACTTAAACTGAAACAGAAAAACAGGTGTTTTTACAGTACATGTACAAGCAGACATTTTAATTATACTCTGAGAATTATCAGGGACAATAAGAGAATACTGTGACAGCGATTGAGTTACTCACAGATTTAGTCTCCGATTATCGCACAGCTTCCTTGTTTACTGACTTCTATCATGGGTGATATTCATGTGTCAGTGGCTCCTGACTGGGACCTGAACAGTTTAGCGAGGAGAAACAGCAATCAGAATAATTCAGCGTTTGTGTGTGTGCAGAGGCGATCCTCAGCCAGTGGAATGCGAGGCTATGTGTTCAATGCCGACCCCAAAGTGTCGAGCAATGAAGAGGACATTCTGAACTGTAACAACCAGTTAAATAATACATGGACAACCGGCTGCAGTCTCTATGACATGATTCCCAGCTTACAACATAAAATGTTAGTATGCTTATAAATCATCTTCTTCAACATTCCTCTATGTTCATCTGGATTCACTTTCATTACCTCATGTACAGATGTGCTTTTTTTCTGTACACAGTGTGTGGTCTTTTTCTTTCTGCTCAAATCATCAAATTGTCTCCTCTTAATTTTTATCATGACAAATCTACAGGCTGAATTTTAAATATTTATATTATAAAGTGGTTTTCATTTATGATTCATATAATTACATAATCAGTGTCCTGTGCTTCAGTTCTGATTATGTGGCTGTCATCCTGTTAATCAAATAAACTCCACAGCCTATAATGCTAGTACATGTACACTGACTGGTCTTATTCTACCCAGCTATTACACCCAAATTAATATCTGTGTGCTGTGTTTGTTTTGTGTGGCAGTGTTTTTGTTGTTGAAGAAATCAGTATCCTAAACAGTGTACAGAACATTTCTGGTGATTTATTTAACTGTAAATACATGTACATGTTTATAAAAGCACTGCAACTGACAAATTCCTGCTTTTCTTTTATAGTATCTGGCAAAAAATCTTACGTTCTGTTAGTGTACATGCAGCTTAATACATTTCTGATAACAATGTTTAAGCCTAGAGTTAACACTATAAGCAGATTTATGACATCATATAAATACACTCAATGCCAGTTTGGAATTTCCCAATATCAGATTGGAGTTTCATGGTGATATCCCTTTGTGAATGTCCCAGCTTTAAATAGGTCATACTAACAGTGTTTGTTTATGCCATGAGTCATTACAGGGTCCCCGCTATTGGACACCCTCCCTCCCCTCTGGTAACGCCCCAAAGGAACTGCCACACCATGCTGTTCTTATTTCATCATACATGATTGTGAAAGATAGTTGAGTGACCACATGTAAAATTACTACAAGTCAACATTTAATTTAATTCAGTTACAACTGGCCTGGCCTCGACAAGAAAAAACAACAAAAAATCTAAAAAAAAGAAAAGTCAGTAAAATGTGAACATATAAATGAGGTTATAACATGTACATTGTGGTTTAATCATTCCAGGAAAACATGTTTCTTAGACTTCTGTATGCCTGTATAAAGCTGTGAAGAAAATGAAAGTGAAAATAGCTTCATGTGTTTTGGGGTTTGCCAGAAAGGATGTTAACACCTCAGCTTAGGTTAATATTTTTATCACATGTACAATTGAGCTTTTTGTATGTAAAATATGTATAATGTCAAATTGGTTCTTTTGTGGGAACTCAACTGCAACCATTCACAAGGGATTTTTGTTTTGTCCCAGTAAAAACGATACAATAAAATATAAGCTTATATTTAATATATCATCTGAAAAATATACGTTTAAATTTTAATGTCCGCTACCAATTTGTGATTTAAAAAAAAAAAATCAAATTTGCTTGGCTCAGCAGCTTTAATTTGTAGTTGTCTTATTTGTCAAATGTGTTTGGCACTGTTTTATGAAGTACTTGCTAACAAAGTGAAACCCTTCTAGGTTAATAATAACTGTTACTTCTGTTTTTATACATACATGATTTTTACATCAGAGCAGTGTTGTTACTAGACATTTGATACACATGTTCATGTCTAATTGTATTACATGGTTTCATCACAGGCCATATGGGCTATAGTTAATGAAATGCTGGGTGTATTTGTGTGACCACAACACCTACAGGAGTACTGATTTGTACTGGATTTATCCACAGGTCTTTAATTACTCGTTACGCACCCAGCTGGCCTCATTATAGTTTACAGAGATACTTCATTTACCACCCAATGAGTTCATGCCGGTGTTTATCTGTGGCTTTTGTCTTTGAACATGTGCTCGCGGCATGACAAGCTACTGACCTTACAGGGGGTTTGGATCACCTGACACCTTTCAATACAACTAGCCTACATGTATTTGTATGTTCTCCCTTTAGGAATTTTATTATTAACTAACAGATACATATAATACTACATGTACATCTATATCCTTTTACAACATGATTTACATCCGTTCACTTGTGCACGTCGTAGGTATTAATATCCCGTAAACTGAAAAAATTTAGTTTGTTGAACTATAAATATACCACAGGCAGCAGTTTTATATTGGGATAAAGTTTGGTGACAATTTTTAAACACATTACAGGCTGCCAAGACTTACCCTTTGGCAAACCAATAACCATAGTATGGTATAAAAAGGCAATAGAGAAAAAATTATGTCTATACATAATAATTCCAAGAATTGATGTACATAGCATATAAATTTCAATTTATATTGCATGTTATTGTTACAAATTAATGCATACAAATATATTTTTAATGTAGAAAGTGACAATTTTGCTTACATTGTACCTCCAAATATAGGTATTTGTTTGCATGCATTTGTTGAACTCAGTGTGTTTGTGTAAAAGGTATGTACATTGTAAACCTGGTTCTATGGTTTATGTTGTGTTAACTGGTTCATTGTTATTTACATACTACACCTGTCACCTGAGTTGAACTGTCACCAAATAATGTATTCTGATTCAGTTCAGATGTCCTTTGATTACAGGTGTGCATTACAGGTGTTATTATGACATACATGTAACACACCTGGTCACTTTAATACATGTACCTCATGCAGGTGTTTTCTGACTGACCTTCTGACACCTGACCTGAACTATTGTACCTGTACAATAGGTCAAAAGTCTTAACACTCAGTGGAATAAATTAAATTTGGAAAATAATAATATATTTTGAATAGATACATGTACATAAGATTTTTAAAAAAATTAGAATTTTAGAAAATAAAAAACCTTTTAGTCAGCTTATAAAACAAGTGTGTGAATAGTATAATTCCCCAGTGGACAGCACATTGTCCATCTGTCCTCACTACATGCAAACAAACCCAATTATATGCACGGGTGCTTTGTAAACTTGATTAGCAAATTGGATTACATTTAAGTGTGAAACCTTTGTGTAACCATAATTTAATGGGTCCTCAGCTCTTAGAGAGCTGTCACAGTAATGCTTGTAACAGTTTGAAACTGAATCTGTGCAGCCTTTGAGGCTTTGACCCTCCTGTTGGACATGATGGTAATTACCTTAAAATTAATTTCAAAATTTAAATGTAAAAGAAAAAACTCTGGCATTATTATGCATTTTAATGATTTATAGTGTGCATGTATTATAAATGTATTATAATTTCAAAGGTCGGCTTATTAAAAAAAATAATGTCTGAGAATGGTGTTTAATCAGAATTTCATGTCCTCAAAACATGTTTACAAAAGCAGCCAAAATGAATTTGTTGTCTGTACACATATATATTATATATGTCTACTGTTTGAACTTTTAAAACTGATATTAAAAAAAATGTAGACAATGACGCACAAAATCAAATAACTGTTTGTCCCAAAAAGAGCCAGTGTAGTGTTTTTATGGATGAACCATCTAATCTGTGTACCTACTGCTGGCTTCCCGATGACCTCTTAAATAAGTGACCTACTTAGCCTACCTGTTTATGTTAGATAAGATTAAATGTAGGTTATCAGTAAACTGGGTCACAGGTAATCTTATCTGACACAGGGTTGTAGAATAATTTGGATTCCAATTTACACAGACATGTAAACCCTACCATGTTTCATGATGATTATTAGTATACAAACAGGTGATGATTGCTATGTAATTGTACACCCCTGCAGCCTTGGTACAGGAACATGTCTATTATATTATAGAGCATTGCTGGCCCTGCTAGTCAGAGACCTGTGTTCAATCCTATTGGAACCAAGCAAAATAACCTTTCTCTACAATGAACATATATTATATAATAGAGACTCGCTTGGGTAAAGAGCTGGTTTTAAGAAACACTATACATGTAGGAATGTCAGGAAAAAACATAACTCCGTAGCTACCAAACTTCTTGTATTAAATGACAGCATACAAACAATCAACAAGTGTGCTGTGTATATTTGATAATCTTAACAAATAACTGTACATGTTGTTGACATCTTTATAACTGAATGTTTACCTGACCTAATCTAATTTCATTGCCATACCTGTCCTCTATACACCCCACTTATGGAATTTCTGGAGGTTGCATAACCCAATATCCAAGAAACTTTGAAATGTTTGCTTATCTTTCTGCTGTCACATAACTGCCACAAGTGTACCTACCATGCATGCTAAGGTACCTTTTAGTACAGCAACCATAGCTGGAAGTCATAAACTTTGGCTCATTTGAGAGCATCTGGCCTTACATCATACATGTATGATACTATGAAATGTTTGGTAAACTTTCTGTTTGTCACATGATCACATCATTGCCACGAGTGTACCATGCATAAATACTTTAAAAACCGAGGTACCACCACCTTGCTTGTCCTCCGTATTGGCCCATTTGGGAGTTTCTGACCTTATGATAAATGGATACATTGGCATTTCTTGAACAAACATTCTATGGTATAACAGAAAACAAGTGTGGTAAGAAAGTGTCATCTCAGTTACACAAGCGATCAGTTTTGGAATTTGAATTGAACTAAGCAAATCGACCATCTGAACTATTTACCTGTTGATTTGAAGTCCCAGTGTTTGAATAAGCACATGTCTGAGTCCCCTGAATACAATGGTATTAGTTTAGATGTACATATGTAATAGAGCCATCAATGTCATGGTAATGTTGATTAATTTGGGAAGCTAGTGGAAATAAACCTTATTCTGGTACATTAGAATTTTGTATCAGCAAAACTAATTTACCTTTAACAAGGAGATCTAATTTGATTGAACAATTTATGATAAACATGCTTGTCTTTCCAACATAGATATCCTAATGATTGTGCTTGAGTGCTAGACATGATTAACCATTTCTAGTCAGTTTAGTGAGCAATATTTATAAAGTAAACCCATTTATCATGGTTTGAGGATAATCTTGTAGAGGTGTTTTACAGGGTTTCCTCTTCATATACAGGCCCGCGGCCGTGGCTTAGTGGTTAGCGAGCGCGCTTTCTAACGCCTACTTCGATTTACCGTTCACAGAATCGAGTCCGTCTGTCAACCCTCAGGTATATGAGTGAATCACAAGATGTGGCTCCGGCAATCGCAGGGAGTGGTTTTTACGTCATCATATAAGTGAAATACCCTTGAGTACGACGTTAAACCCCAATGAAACAAACAAATAAACAAATCTTCATGTAGTAGTCCACTGTAAACTAGGAACAGTGTGTAAGGGACAATCTGTGTCATATAATTGAAATATCATTGATTACAGTCTTAAACCCAAGTCAAACAAACTTTTCCATGTTCATCTTCAAATTGGTATCTTTATTACATACATGATAATAATGTGGTTTATTGAAGGGTGAGGTAAATATTTAACCTTTGTGAACTAGACTTCTATCTCCATATGTGCTGCTTAAAACTCCAGCCATATCCTCTATGTAGGTCAAGGCCACCTCCAGATTGTGTTGTCTTTTACTGTTAAATGCAATGACTGCATCATGGAGATGGGCGATATATGACTTTCTTCATAAATAGTCCCACTCAGAATAAAATATTCTTATATTATACGTGAAACAAAGTTATTCTATCTTTTTTGTTTTGTGTCTGAGTCATGTAACTACATGTACGTGTAGTTTCTGTTTTTACCTGAATATTATCCTAAATTTCTACCAAAACCCTGTAGAAAACCAGGCCACAGAAATGTTGCTGTAGGTACTGAAGGGCGTCGACAGTTAACAGTCCACCTGAACTATTTGGCTGCTCATCAGTTGAAGGCGTTTTGTAAAAACTCTGTAAATCTGTGTCTTTGGGACGGTGCCAATGCTGGGTTTGTCTGTCAGGTATAGGGTTGAAAACAGCAGCCAGGCACCACACCACTTGTTAGAATTATTGTTCCATGTTTTACAAACAAGTAGCGATTAGATAATTAGTTCATGCTGATTATGTATTTGAAATGAAAAAGTTGTGCTTAAAACAATAATAGTTTAATCAAGACAACCTTAAAAATATTGGCTACTGTGTGAAAAAGTCAACAACAAAACTAAAAAAATTGCAAGCACTATTTAATACCACTCAGAGTTAAAAGATTAAATGTACATTGTATATTTTAAAAAAATCCCAGAAAACGCTTTGTACTGATAAAACCTTCTGAAAAGCTGTGATCCTTTGTGAAAAATTGGCACGGACATGTAGTTCTAAAACTAGTGAAGAAGAAGACTTAAGCTAATTACTATTATTAGTTTATCTATTGAGGTCAGTCTTTATCTACTCAGTTAACTGTTGGGGTGGTTGCCAGCCCATTCATTAATGGGGTTTGCTTGATTAGTCTAAGGTTCCTTAATTTGAGCTCAACTGGTACAGTAGAGTTTGTAATAATCCCAGTGGGAGGCTGGAGGGTGCTCGCCGTCAGTGCACCCAGGCAACACCAAATTCAATTCCACAGGTTGTAAATTTGAACACATTCTTTGTGACCCTGTTTTTCATTCTGGGTTTTATATGTACTATTTAAAATAATTGTTGAATGTTACATTGGCACAGGAACAATACATAAGAAATTTTATTTACGATCAATTTTTTTGTAAAACAAACAAAGCACAGAAGCACTTTATAGTTTCAAGTAGAGCTGTCTTAAGTTGTCCCCACCGGGCACCCTAAAATATAATCTTAAATACCCCCCCCCCCCCCCCCCCCCTGGTATTATTAGAGAATATATGGAGCCAGGAGGTGTTTACTAAACCAGATACTCTGTCTAAACAATAAGGTTCACATCTGAGTGGTTTGTTTCCCTCCACACTCAGGCCATCAACACACAGAACCAGTAGTTAAAATAAACACAGCTGAAACAGAAATATTTTTAGCATATAAACCCAGTATTTAAAAAAATATATATAGGTCAATTTATGATAGCAACATATATCTGGATGAAATAGAAATTGACATATTTAGCAAATACAGGCACCTTGAAACAATTGTGGGTGAGTGCATGGCCACTAAATGGCTGTGTTTGTGCACTGAGTCGCACTGAGTCCAACTGGCGAGTAATGTGGTACATATCCATGTACAAACCTCAAACTACAAACCACAGAAAGCTTCAACATTTCTCAGAAAACATAAATTTGTTTGATTACATGCTATAATATTGTAACAAGCAAATGTTAGGATTGGTCTTAAATGAAATTTGGGGGGATTTAATGTATAAAATACAAGACTGAGAATTGAATAAAATCTTTGTAACCCGAAAGATTTAATCAGCTCTCTTTAAAAGCTATACATTTACTTTCATGGTTTTTTTGTTCACAAAATGTAATATTTGTGTACAAAAGGGGCCTACATGTAGTTCAAATAAAGAGTGTTACATGTAAGCAGAACTGCAGTTAATATACAAAAATTTTCCAACAATCCAGCTGATTTGGCAGAATTGACGTACTCAGTAGAACCTTGTAAACATGTTAAGATCATTCCGCAATCAGCTGATTCTGTGGTGGCCTAGAATGTGGGGTGTATGACTAGCATATGTGCTTTACACAACAACACTCACATATATGTAGTATTTACTGGCACAAATGCCATAAAGTATTCTTAAAAGCTTTGAGCTGATCTATAAAAAAGGCATTCTCAAGGAATATGTTATGCATGGTGTGGCCAGTTTTTCTCGGGTTATATTTACACAAACTCGGGTATTTTGAAAGCCACATTGTCATTCTGTGGTAATATTTTTAACTCCAAAACGTAGGTATTTTGGTGGAGATGTAAATAGATGTAAATGTATATAAACTAGGGTAACATGTGGTTACTGGGGACTACCACGTTATCAGATCTATATCAGCTGATTTCACACACCTTATCTTCTGTTGTTTTTGTACATACTGTATATATATCAATTACTTGCTGGCATAGTATAGCTAGAAATCACCATTTTGACATAACAGGGTGTCTCATTTTACTGTTCCCCTATCTTTCCCATGTTAAATTTGAAACCGAGTGTCTCAAATGGCTTCTTGGGTGTCTCAAAGACCCTGATACACCCCTCTGGCTAACACTATACTTGCTGGTATAGAGAGTGTTTTGAGCTGTGGAATTGTGCTAATCATGCCCTGGTTGCATTGGATGATGAGGTGCAAAACTTTGCCAGATTAATATATTGGTGCATAATAAATTAAATTTACACACACACACAGCGCTTCAAGCATGACTGAACTTTAAAACTTCCTGGTTTTCAGAATGTTTTGAAGCTTGGGTAGTAGAACAATCCTTTTGTCTGCCAAAAAATATGAATGTCTCCCAAGGAATAATTAAATGACAATTTCTGTCCCGTCATTGCCTCTGGGGGGTTCCTGCTTACTCAGTGATCCATAAAGAAATGGAATCACTGGCAAGTCACACCAGACCCACTAACAATTTGAATTGAGGCACAAGTTGAAGTACTGTATATTAAAAAAAAAAAACTGGAAAAATACCAGATAGATCAGTAGATGGAAGATCTTAGTGCTGTGTACAGCATTATAATACTGCCACAGATGTAAACATGTAACCTAAAGGTCCTGGGTTCAAATCCCGGTCAAGCAAGCACATTTTTGTCTCTTCATTTATTCAAAATCTATATGTAGAGGTCATGTTGTCTTCCTTTAAGCGTATTAAGTTTAAGGGTATTTACACCTTATCCCTAATGAAACTCAACTAATCGTGGTTCAATAGAGAAGCTTATTTATTCTCCACTGCGTTCTGACCATGGCATAGAAACGGACACAACATTGACGTGACATCGACAAGCCGATTAACCCGGTATTATGCTGACGTAAACTTCCAGCCATTGACGTACTTGTGTGCTTTTCATCCTGTCAGATCATTAACTGATATTTATCACCCTTGGTCCCAATTACATCTAGATTGAGTATGGATTATATGAAGCATTCTTTGATAACAACCTGAAAAAACAAATACTGAGGAAGTAATTAGAATTTATCTACATCAATCAAGAGCACTGTCTTTTGAGGTACTAAGGCTAGATATAGCCACATGCTGTCAGCTGTGGAGACACATTAATTGAAACACCACCGTACATGTATGATGAAATACAAGGCCTTTATCTTGTTAGAACCATTAAATGAAACACCACTGTATGATGAAATACAAGGCCTTTATCTTGTTAGAACCAAGTTACATTATTTATAGTAATAGGTCAATTTTATAAACATTACATGTACTTATGGTTTTGATTATTCCATGCATTAATTGGTGAAAAATAGTCAATCTGAATGTACATTGCCTAGTATATTCTAAGGGTTGCAAGAATAAGCTAACATTTTATGAACGAAGAGAAGTATATACATATATATACACAATTGTTTCTCATTTCATTTATTCAAAATATACATAACTCTGTGTATGCCTGGCGCTGTTCATAGAAATACTTGTTACCATGTATATGTAACATTAGGGATTTGTTGATGTGTATTTTATTTCAGATAATGTAAGTGTAACGGTCTGTAGGGTGGGAACATCCTATTGCCTGGTGTCCTTGTAGCTATTAAGGAGCAAACAAAAATACCTCTCAGATGCATGCAATACAGCTGTATGTCCGATTTTATTAGATTATACTGATTTTTTCACTAGCTGTTTCAGCAATTCTAATTTTATTTTTTATTTTTTATTTTTTTTCCAGATTGATGTGACCCGGCAGATTGATATTTTGTATTTTTGCATGAATATGTTTTTGAAATTGTGATATTAAACAAAGTTATTTAATACTTGTCCCTTCTTTGTGTGTTACAGTGGTTCCAACACATTGGCAATCGATAACAAGATCGGAGAAGCAATGGTGAGTAAAATAAGTCTTTTTGGGTAAAAATACAACATTTCCAAGGTGTCGTATCTGTGCATATACATGTAGCGACAAATGGTACAGTGCATAGATGACTTTACAGGTGACTGCCTGATTGACCTATACTAGACTAGACTAGTGAATTACCTAGTCAATACATTTACAGAAATAAACCTATATGCACTGTTGTACCTAGTCAATAGATTTACAGGTGTCATGTAGACATGTACATGATGTGTCATTTCTGTGACTGGTCATAATAAATACAAAAAATTAAAAGTTCTAAATTTAGATGTTAATATTATGCTTTTTAAAGGCTTGGCAAAAATATATACTTTTTAAGTTGAGGTGTTCTATTCACCAAATTAATTTATTTATGAAATGAAATGTTTGTTTGTAAGTTACTATAGAAACGACCCAGCCTATTCATTTTAAACTCTTTTATTGGGTCAATAATTACCATCAGAATTAATAATATATTTAAATATTTGCCGTATATAATGTATCGTCTAAAATTCTAAATCATGGTTACTTTCACATTCAATATAAGCATATACTTTTTTTAAAATGCAAAATTTGATATTTAAATATCAATAAGAGTAACTTGTATATATGTTTTCATCCAGGGGCACAGAGATTTCTTTTGTAATGTAAATCATTAGGGTACATATGTGTGTAGATTTTAAATAAACTGTCACTAACATTATGATATATATAATATAAATAAACTAGACATGATAAACAATTTTCAGATTTTAAGCACTCAGACAGGGATCTTGACTTTTGTTAAAAATTCTGACAGACATTTTTTTTATAGTACACTGAAATAGATAATTTGCATAGTAAGATGATTTAGTAAAGGTAAAGATTGTCACATAATTTCAGACAGATTGGAGTTTTAACATACAGCATAGCTAACCTACAAATGAGCAGTGTCACATAATGTCAAATTACAAAAGCAACTCAATTCTCTTTGATGACATAACTGTTCAAATTGACTAACTAATTAAAAAAAATATATAAATATAATAAATAAATAATTAAATGGAATGAAATGTGCCCTCAGGTAACTTTTTTCTTAGAGATTTCAGCAGTTTTTTTCTTACTCTTCACTTTGATAAATAATCTGCAATATTTCTGAAATCACAGACATTTGAACAACTTTGGCTTGCAGCCTCTTTAACACAATGTTAAATTCTGGGAGCTTTACAGGACATTCTCAGTTTTTCTTAAGACGTGCTGTAAATGTTTTTTTTTATAAATTCCAACATCTGCTTGTCATTTGTCACACAGCCCTCAGTTCAGTGTATTTGTAGTAATAATGTAGGTAATTTCTTAAATCATTTTATATCGGTGTTTTCTTAACATGTCCACTTTTTGTTTCTTTTCTCAGGATTTGGTGAAAAGTCACTTAATGTTGACGGTAAGGGCAGAAGTAGCAGTTTTGAAAGAAGAAAT
>JAVFBX010213749.1:0-11778 GCA_034783855.1 Mopalia kennerleyi
ATACCTAACTTTTAATCTAAGCGATAAAAAAAATTTGGTTCATTTTGAGCCCAAGGGGTCCAGCAAGACCTTAAGTCTGATCAAATAAGTAGTAGAGCATTACAAAAATGAAACAAATGCAATATGACACAAGGAAAACTGAAAAATTTTTCTGTAAAAAATTCAATATTTGGATGTCTCTGAACTCCTTTTATCCTGCGACAATGACATGTACTGCTTGAGTACAGTCCTGCCATATGGCGTTAAACACTAGTTGATCATTCAGTAAGTCATATTATTAGTCATGTCACATTCATCTTGCATTGCATGGGGTGGGTACTCCTTTAAAGCAACATTAGTACGTATGTTGAAAACAGGGCAATTTTATATCATCGGCTAAGCCAGAAATCAAAAGTATGGTGTCCAAAATGGTCATTTTGTTTCACTTTTCGAATAACTATGTGTCCAGTTTTGACAGTTTTTCTATCTCCTGCATATGAAGTATCTTAAAACAGGGTGTCCAAATGAGGCAATTGTTCAATTCAGGGTAGACACCTCTCTACCTGGGATGCTGTTATTTTGTTAACTCGAATGTTCACTTAAGGGTGTCCATTTTGCCGGGTGGACAGGTGTCTGCCTAAGCCCTTGCAATGTATATGTAGCACAAATCAATCTTTAAGTAAGTCTTTTTGCTAGCCATACACCTTTCACCTTACATTGGGCTGGGCACTCCCTCTAAACAACGAACGTTCTCTGGGAAGCAGCACAGTTATATATGTAGGGCTACTTCTTAGTTAGTTGAGTAAATGAGTCAAGAGGCACTGTGTTTACACATGATGCAAAACACATTTTGTAAGGACTTTCCTATTTTTTGTTGAATCATCAGCTACAAAAAAGGCCCCATGTGTGTGTTCAAATCATAGTGGGTACTTTTGTTGACAAATTGTACCTACTTTTATATACAGAGTTTCTAAAAAGTGATGTTTTTAGTATCTTTGTTTTCCAAGAAATTGGCTTTTGTTATCAATAACTGGTCATTTAAGTTGAAATTAATGCTGTGTGAATAGTCAAGCTGATGGGATTATCAAGGAACTATTTTTCAGAACTACTAAGAGAAGGCGAAATTTTGAACTGGCTCAGTGATATCAGTCGTTGTCACCAGTCTACAATAGTTATAATATAAGTCTATCTTTTTCCGAGAACTTGGCTCTTATTACTGATAACTAGTCATTTAAGTCGAAATTAATGCTGTGTGAATAGCTAAGCTGATGAGATTATCAAGGAACTACTTTTTAGAGCTACTGAGAGAAGCAGAAATTTTGAACTGGCTCAGTGATACGGTAAGATGAGGTGCACTTTCCTCTGCTGTCTATCTCATACTAATAGCTTTCAGATTGTGCCTGGTCCTCTCTTTTTTTGTCCGTTAAATGTGGATTTATTTTATATTCAATTGTTCATTGTGTGATAATTCTCTTCCTAACCCACCCTCTGGCTTACAGTGTGGGACAGTTTGTTTGAAGAGAAGCAATGCTGTCTTTACTTCTCACTGAAGGAAGATTAACTTCTTCACTTTTGCTGGAATACACTGCTGTCATATAAGTGAAATACCCTTAAGCAAAGCTTAAAGCGCCGATCAGTCGATCATTTAATCCTCCCAGCCCACTTCTATTAATTGGGAAACAGTACAACAACACCAACAGCAACGTCTAATTGGGGTAGGCCTATCAGTTTGTCGATTCGTTGTGTTGTTTCACATGGGTGGTATCTACAGCATTGCAGTGTTGCATTGTTCTAACAATCTATTTCTGTAAGCTGACAACCCACAATCTTATAGACACAGGTTGTCTTACATGTACCATGCATGCATGCAGTAAACTGAAAGCTGATGTTATTTTGCCACTGAAGCATCCTACTGTGGCAACTGACTTATATTCTCATATACATGTACTTGGACAAGGGGTGTAGGACAAAAGGTCCAGGGGACAAAACATCCTAGGACAAAAGGCACCAGGACAAAAAATCCAACGGACAAAACGTCCAGGGGACAAAAAGCCCTTGGACAAAAAGTCAAAGTTTATTTGATAGTTTATATACAAATGAAATACACATGAAAAGAACTATTATCTCATTCTTCAACTTCTTTAATTAGAGTTTCTTACATTATAGTTTACACCCGTATAGGCCTATTTACTCCTTCGTTAATACAATTAAACAGTTCTTACATGGTCTGTTTTCTTTATTCCTCTCAATATAATAGATTTTCAGAACATTTAACTGTAATACCACTCTTCGTCATTATCCATTATCGCACACTACACCAAATCTGTTTTGAAATTCCAGACCTATGAAATACATATTCCAATGTTTTAGTTTGTTTTCCACATAAATCACCTCGATGCCAATTATGCAATAAGCACATGCCTAAGAACGTAAACAAATCATAGCAACTTAATTATTTTAATTGTGGATATGAAAGGTGTGTCCGTCCTATGCGTATGCGACGCCAAGTACACTGGGTCAAGTGAAGAAGCATCCTTTTGGTTGACTTTTGGATGGTAAATAAAAATTCTCTAAAATAACTAAGAAATGATGCAAAGTGGACTTTTCGTCCACTTTTCCTGTTTTGGACTTTTTGTCCTGGGGCTTTTTGTCCAAGGGCTTTTTGTCCTGGTGCCTTTTGTCCTAGGACGTTTTGTCCAAATACCTTGGACAAGGAAGAGTCTAGACATTTTTACCAGGTTCCTATCCCACATTAATCAGACCTTTGTCTGTATACATGTAGTTCTTTTTTCTTTGATTATGGTACACATTTGAGGAAAATTGCAAATTAGTGATAGTTATTTGGGCGGTGATAGTTTCGATTCTCATATGCTCTTTGAAACAAAATTGACACCGCAGGAAAATTAACTTTCCAACATTACCGAGTGCTTCACATCTTGGTTGTGCTGGTGTCAATTAATGTTGGAATACACCACTGTCCTATAAGTGAAATACCCGTAAGCAGGTGTAAAATACCAATCAATCAATCAATCAATCAATCAATCAATCAATCAATCAATCAATCAATCGAAACAAAATTGACTCTAGAAGATACCAACTGAAGTAGTTTTTGGCTAAATATAGTGGAGTGGGCCTGCATAAATAATTTGACATGTGCAAACTACTGCATTAAAGATGGCTTTCTTGGAAACCATCGGCCAAAGACTTGAATGAAAAGCAGTAACATGGCCAAGGAAAATGAAGTCCACTTGATACATGTAGATATGATTGGCTCCTCGCTGGCATACTAAAAATCTTCTTTTTTAATGGTCCAGCTTTAACAGTTTTGTCCAGAGTACTTATTTCAACCAGGCTTATTACCCTTGGGTTATGGGTCACCACTAGACCAGCTGGTGTGATCATATCTGGACTAGTTTGCTGGGTTAGAGGTTTTAGTGAGGGTTGTATGGTGGATCCTTGTAGGATACCAGATGTTAGGGTTAATAGCTTTAACCTCTTATCCCATCTGTCTCAAGTCTATACTGTGTGTTTAGTCTGTGGGGTAGATTCTCTAAAGGTTTAATAGCCCAGGGAAACCAGGGATCAGTTTTCACTGAACTAAGAGAGAGTTTTAAAATTCACAAAAAACATTTAATATTCAGTCCTAAACTTTGTTTAGTCTGTGAGATAGATTCTCTAAAGGGTAAGTGGGGGACAAGGACCGGAAGCCAATTTTACTAAGCTGTTTTTAAAGAGAAAATTTTAAAATTCACAAAAATCGTTCACATTGTTCAGGCCTACAATTGAGAAAAGCTCAACTGTAACCCTGAAACTATTGAGTTATCAATATAGTTTAAACTATTTTGTACAGTCAACCTGAAAATATAAATCTATAATATACCTTTTTCCAGAATGCTTCATGAAATATTGATTCTTGGGTTGTCTAGCACAATAAACTTGTATACTTTGTCTTATTTATTGCACATGTATTATGGTGTATTTAATGGGGTAAGACAAGGTGACATCATGTCTCCTTTATTGTTTCCTATCTATATTCACGTGTGAATTAAACTTTTTTTATTCTATTAAATTCTATATTTATTTTATGATGGAGAAAGCGACAATTAACTCAATTTAATTTGAGTCAGATTGTTTGGTTTTACAATACTTATTATAAAAGGCTTATCTTTAAAAATTCAGCCCTGCTTTTAATCTTTACCCTAAGCCTGTCTCATTTAAAACGGATCACTTCCCTTTTGCTGTAAGGACAGTCCTTACTCAGCACTGAAGGGTCATTCAGTGTCCAATAGGGCTAAAAACATTTTATGGTTTGGTGGTGGGACTGTTTATAGTTAGATAAGTGAAATATCCTTGAGCACCTCCTAAAACATCAATAAATAAATATGGCGCAATAAAGTTTTTGGCAATTACTTTAGTCTGAAAATTTGTCAATGCCTTGTGTTTCTCAAATCTTTTATTGCCTGAAATGTCCCACCATAAAAAAATATATCTGCTTGAATAATTATAGAATTTACGCGACCCCTTTTTTCTAGGTCAAACATATGCTTCTGAGAACTGGTCAAAGACAGCTCTTCATTATTTATGAGTTTTCTTTCTGTCTGCAATTTGAGACATCTTTGCAGGAAATGTGAATTGATGAGAAAAATGTGTTAAGCGTCACTTTGAACAAAGTTAGAAGAAGACTTGTGAACAGTTGGAGGTAGCTGCTTGTTGCCATGGTGCTTCCAGAGCTAAGGGGCAATGGGAACATAGCCTATTTGGCAAACTTTATATATTTATACTTTGGGGAGTCATATTATTGAAGTTTGTTAAAATAATGTGAAGTAATGCAATAAACCCTCAATAAATTAATCAATTTATGCATGTCATGTAGAGAGTCATGAATGAAATTTGTTAAAATAATGTGAATAAAACCTTCACAAATTAATCAGCTAGTTTGAGGCAGAGTAAGTTCTCCTTCGATAGATTATAAAGAAATCAAACCAATTAAGAAAATAAACAAAACTTTATGCCATGCTGAAAAGCCCAAATTCGTCTTTTCCCTCAGAATTATGACAGATTGAATGTAATCTTAATCAGCAGCTTGTGCGTCAACAGACAACTCTGAATGACGTTTGATGAAAAAGCATCACTTGAACCTTTTCAAGACCATAACTTAACATGACTGAATTATGTTAATATATATTTTCTTCTGGTTTGTATGTTTTCAGACTGTACAATGAATGGGGAAGTTACACGAATCCGAGTCTGACATGTCTACTGTGTGCGGAGAATTCTCTGAAAATACATGGAAGAAAGATTTGTGTAAGAATTGTCAGAGGTCGCGTTGCGAACATAATGTATCATCGAGACCCAGGGGAGGCAAGCAGGCGCCGACTAAGGCAAAGCGCACATCCATCACACAGCCGCCAGATAGTAAAAATACATCGATATCGGCTGTGACGATAAGTAAGAACATCTCTCCAGGAATTTCACAACCAGATTCCATCGAGGAACAAAAACGGCCAATTTCAAAACATAACCAGGGTAATAAAGAAAAGGCTGAAAAACAGAAAAAAGGTGATGGATCAAATCCTCAAAAACTTAAAGAAAGTCTCCAACAGAAGCAGATTTCAGGTAAAAATGGGATCTGTCAGCCTGAGAAATTGTTGATAGAAGAATCCGACAATGCTAGTGTAAAAAACGGAACGAAAAATGAAAGATCAAAACCGTCTGCCAAACTTTCAGAAAGACAGGCCAAGTCTGTGAAAACAATACCAAAAACTAATTCTAAGAAAGTTGAAGAAAATGAAAATCAACAACCAAAAAGTGCTCTCAAATCCCCAAACACAAGTTCAAAAGCTGCGCGAGTATTTTTTCAAGACCATGATCCAGAAATAATTGGTTATGACGGGGGAGAAGGCAATGAACCGCCAGATGACACAAGTGAAACTGGGTCTGTGACCTCTTCGGACATAGAGACTTCTCTCACAGAACAGGAGAAACAGTTTTCGTTGCTATCATTAGAAAATACTCGGTGGAATGCTGATGTTAAGAATCTGAAAATGGACTCGCCATTAGAAGAGAAAATGAAACGTGTAGCAAGTAAGGAGTTTGAAGATGCTGAGCTTGAGTCCCTATGGAAATCAGATAGATTTCCTGCCCTTAAAGATTGCGATGCTGGCAAAATCAAAGTTGGAACATTTCCCCTTTCTAAAAAATCTCAACTGCGAGCATCACTGGAAGATATTTTCGCTGAAGTTTCTAATGAAAGGTCATCATCTGAATCTGAACTAGCGCATTCTCGTACGAGTCGTCTGTCATCTGAACCACCAGAGGGCTACAAGACTCCTGGATCAAGTCGCGAAATTTCTCCTGCTCTTGATCGTAAAGCAGATTCTCTGACATCATCAAGAACATCTTCTGTTTCTGATATTGATATTCCTGTTGAATCTTTCAAGATTAGGAAAGACAAGAAGCCTAGAGTGGCATCTGCTTATAAAGTCGTTGATATCAACCCAGAGCCTGTAGCTAAACCATACGGTATTGTTGATGTTTCAACTGGCGATGTTCCGGAGTCATATCCACCACCCGAGCTTCCATCAACGCCTGCTCCTGTGCGTTCTCGAAGATCGTCTGAGCGTACATCACCAGGACGATCATCACTGGCTGGAGATTCTGTTTCAGTGTCCAGTGCTTGTTCTTCAGATCATGACAACGTCAGTGAATCCGGGACATTAAATCGTAAATCTCGTAAAGATTTCTTAGCAGAGTCTGACAACCAAGAGGAATCAATCACAATGCAAATGCTCAAAGATAATTCAAATGACGCTGAACTTAAAGCTGCCATTAAATTTTTAGATGAAGTTTGGAAAGAAGAAGAGACTAATGGAAAAACTGATGAGAAAACGCCACCTGTGAAAAAACCTAAATCACCTAAAGCAGTTCAGCGAGGGTCGGTGATGACGGAATCTATTACAGAAAGCGAGATGGAAAACACAATGGCTGAAGAAGATTCTGGTGCCACAGAGGAAGTTTTTGACAGGACAGAACCCGGACGAGCTTCTAAGGGTAAATGCCAGGGTTTTGAGGCAAGAATGGCCTCAATTGCTGCAAATCTTGACTTGAATAAACAGAAAGGAAAACGTCCTGCTCCTCAACCACCACATTCACCACCTCCAGAGCCTCCTAATGAACCGTTAAAATCACCCACAGACTTAACGACTCAAACTCCCGACCCAACTTTCCGTTTCGTGAAGATGGGTATGATCCCTAACAGTTCTAGGCCAACATCCCCAGGCCCCAGTGAGGAAAACGGCGTAGAGAAAGAAGCGGGAAATTCTCAACCAGAAACGCGTGAACAAGATTCACCTAAAAACTCATCCAAAAATGGAGAAGCTAGGAAAAGCGGTCTCATGTCCTTCTTTTCAAAATTTCTGCGCAGAAGCAAGGATTCAGAAGGCAATGGAGAAGTTATCACTGTGACCGCCATGGAAGATACTATCAAATTTGTTGATAAGAATGCTTCAGCTGATGACACAGACTCAGTTGCTGAATCTTCAACTGATGATACTGTTGATGCTGATTCAATATCTGCAAAGGGAGGTAACTCTGTCAAACTTAAAACTTCACCAGCGCCCATGAAATATGATATCAGTGACATTATGGAGGAAATTTATGGCAAAAATGAGGAACAAGCAGAAGATTTGTTGCAAGAATCTGACCACACTGTTGTAACTGGGAATGAAATACCCGCTCTAATGTCTAAATCTGTCAATTTTGAGGACAATAAAATCCCTGAGATTATGTCTATGAGTCTGACGTCTTTACCCTCCTCAAATCCAAGTCATCCTCGACTTGTTCGCAAAGAAGAAAATCCAAAAGCTGGATCAGCATCTCCAAAACGAAGTGGGGAAGGCAACCGCAAAGAAATGCGTACAGTTGAAACTTCAAAACAAGGTCAGAAGTCACCAGATATTTCTCAAGTTCGTAGACGGGTTAGAAGTCCAACAAAGAGAGAGGCACCTCGACCAGTCACAGCTCCACGAGGATTGGATACGAAAAATCCTCTGTTTGCAAAAGAATTAGAATTGCGATTAAGCAAGGGCGGAATGGATGGCAAAATTAACAAAGCTTCAAAACCAGCTCAGTCAGAGGGGAAGAAACTGCCAGCTCCAGAACCGCCAATGTCTCCTAAATCTCCTACACCTTCTATTCCAGAACAGAAAAAAGAAGGTCACCATGACGACAGACCAGTGAACAATCCTCCAATTCCACCTGCAACAACAGCAAATTCTGCAGCGGCTGCCGCTCAAGATCAGGAACTCTATCTTCCACCTTGGGAATCTCGAGTGTGTGAGAAAATAGAACTGCCATGTCAGAAAGGTCGCAAAAGCATTCTGGGAAGGATTGGAGGTCCGAGAAAGTCACGCCCTCCAGCACCTCCCCCACCAGGTCCCGGCAAAGCTTCTGTGAAGCGAGCTAAGTCCATAACAGAATCTTCCTTACCTGCTGATGTTAAAAAAATTGATCGTTCAGATATTTCTGGACCAATCGTAAGTTTTTTAAACTCTATTTTCTTTTCATTTCTTTGGTTTCATAACTGTTAGACTCAATATCTTTCTATCGTGACTGTTGGACTTAATCACCTTGTAAGCCTTTATCTCGTAGTGTTTGTTATGTGAGAAACCCATTCATTCAGGCCCGCGGCCGTGGCGTAGTGGTTAGCGAGTGCACTTTCGAACGCCTACTTCCATGAACTTTTCACGGGATCGAGTCCGTATGTCGACCCACAGGTATATGAGTGAGGCACAAGATGTGGCTCCGGCAATCATGGAGGTGGTTTTTACGAGGTTTCCTCACGGTTTTCCACCACAATAGGGCAAGGAACAGTGTTAAGTGGACAATCCGTCGACATATAAGTGAAATACCCTTGAGTACGACTTTAAACTCCAATTAAACAAACAAACATACATCCTTTTGCAGTTAGGGACCACCTTGCTGTTGCCCTGGTGCTCTCAATGCTCTCAGTGCAACCTGAAACTGGTCTGATTGGGAGAGATTGCTTTCTGTGGTTGTCCAGTTTTGGGTTTATTTGTTGCTAGTTGAGGGTGATTTCCTTCACCCATTGGGTAGCACGCTGTCATATGAGTGTAATAACCTTTTAAAGCATGACGTTTAACCCAAACCAAACAAGCAAATCAATCACATCCTTAATGGCTGTGTCTGTGTGTCATTTTCCTATTCACTGCTATCATATACATGAAATCCCATAGAGTGCTACATTAAACACCAAACAATCTATTATTTTATGGATTATGTAAGCATATGAGTGAAGTATGGCTTTACTTTCTCAAAATCCATAAAATTGTCAGCACAAAATTGAACATTATTGTATACCTTTTCAACTCACCTGTCATGTGGTTTATGAATGGCAGGTAAATGAAAAAAAATTGACTATTTTACTTTACGTATACTTACAGTTGATCCAGGGTATGACAACTTCAACAACAACAAATAAGCCTGTAAACAGGCGAAATACCATATCTTTAGGAGACGACAGTTCATACGCTTCAGGTAAGTGAAATTGTTTGTTTTATCCATTTAAGTTTCAGGTGTGAGGTGAAATATTGCTTCAATAGGTTCTCCTCCTCTGACTAAGGACAGTTTGTTTGGAGTGTAACAATGCTATGTATTTAGCACTTGACATTTTATGACTATGCTGGTGTCAATAAATATTGGAATACAGAGCTGTCATAACTCTTGAAATAAAAACAAATAGAACAAGTGAGCATCATAAAAAAATTAGATCATTGTTTGATAATTTCATATGAGTTTAATTTGTTTACTTGTCACCTGAAAAAATACTGCGTATTATAACACATGCCGTAACATTTTTATTTTTGGCCAAACCTCTGATACATCTTCTTATAGAGGAGATGTTTGATCAAACTTGGATATCCCCATGAAAATATCACACATAATCTAAACAATTTTAATGGAACTCGATTGTTATATTTGTTTCTGCTCGTTTAAGCACGGAGTTAAACACCAAGCAATCAATCAATGATGCAGTAGGTTGTGTTAGTGTGGCTAACGACTGCTGGAATGACCTTCCCTTGAACTTGAATTTTGACCAATCAATTATTCATATTTATGTATAAATGATACTTATTATATTTTTGTAGGTGGTTCCAGTTCACAGGACAGTGGGTCCGGTTCCATCGGGAGTAAAAGAAGCTATGATGACCCGCCAGAGCCACCTTCGCTTTCACCGCTCGGGTCTCTGGAGAACCTGTATGAGCCGATTGGTCCTCGTAGTCAGTCAATGAGCGGGAGTTTAGAAGGTTATCTGGAACCAGTAGTGGCTTCAGGAGGAGAACAAGGATTAACTGTGGCCGCCGCCCAACAGCAACAACAAGCGCAAACTGCAGTGGCGCAGCAACCAGTCGAGCCGGAAGATCCACCCAAAAAAGTGCTAAGTTTAAAAGAGGAACGAGAACAGTTCCTAATGTCTCAGCCTATTTATGAAGAAATTCCAAATGGCGATGTGAGACGGGAAGAAGTATATCCGGAAATCAACATTAAACCAAAGAGAAAGAAGCCTGAATTGCAAAAGCAGACATCGTCGCCAACGACTGTTGTAGAATTTGCAGAGGTCCATCCTATACCGCAAGAAGCAGAAAAACCCAAGGAGCAGCCCCCTTCACAGCCATCTTCTAGAGAAGGGACACCTAAACCAGCCATCAGAAGCCAGACCCTGCCCCGTCCGGCACCCAGATCAAAATGCAGCGATAAGCTTAGCCCAGAAGGAATAGCTACTACTCCAGCGCCATTCCCAATCGTAGGACCACCCCCAGCAAGCGGACCACCAGGGCAGGGCCGACCGCGACCTGTCCCACGCAGAAAACCACAGATTCTGGCTAAGCCTGCTACTGCGAGGAAATCCACAGTTGAACAATACGTTGCAATGAACAGACCAGGCTCTTCAACAAGAACTTTCTCACTCGAATCCTTAAGAGAAAATTTCAACAAAATTACGGAGTCTAATTTCGAGTCTTTACAAGACATTTTGAAACACACTGAATCTGACCTTTTGGACAATAACCCAGTTGTTAAGGGAACCCTGCGTTGGACGACCTTTAGGCTGTACAAAGATACTCCCCTGTTTACGTCAAATAAATGTGTAGTATACCAGGCTACCCTACCTGAACTCAAATCTGATTCCACCATTTTTCAACTTATGGTAAGTTGGGATTCTACAGTTTTTGAATTTTTGACTGTTAAAATAAGGTCATAAAAATGCGACAAAAAATTATGAATCTTATAGTTGTTCAATGTTGCTGACAAAATCAAGGCCATTAAAGGCTATTAAAACTGCAAGATATTTTGGGAACATCTTAACTTGAAACTCTCAAAATGGTATGCTCCATTATGTCAAGATGGAAATGTATTTAGACATCAATTTTAGCTACAAGTTGGAACACATTTATAGTTGACCTCATGTTTATGGATGAAGCACATGAAGTGACTCCTGCAATCACAAAAGTGGTTTCCCCTCAAATTTCCACCGTATTTAAGCAAGGCAGACAAATATAAAGGAAATTCCCTTGAGTATGTCCAATGGTTAGGGAGCCGGACTAGTGATCCTCCTATGATGTTAAGGCCCGCGGCCATGGCGTAGTGGTTAGCGAGCGCGCTTTCTAACTCCTACTTCGATTTACCGTTCACAGGATCGAGTCCGTCTGTCGACCCTCAGGTAAATGAGTGAGTCACAAGATGTGGCTCCGGCAATCGCGGGGGTGGTTTTTACGAGGTTTC
>JAVFBX010213760.1:0-11776 GCA_034783855.1 Mopalia kennerleyi
CTCCAGGAGTACAGGGAAACGTGTCACGGTGCCTATAGAAGTGAGTAAACAGGCCGGACTACTCTGACCAGTTCCTCAATATGATCTGTAATATCCTCCAGGTGTACAGGGAAACGTGTCACGCTGCCTATAGAGGTGAGTAAACAGGCCGGACTACTCTGACCAGTTCCTCAATATAATCTGTAATATCCTCCAGGAGTACAGGGAAACGTGTCACGGTGCTTATAGAGGTGAGTAAACAGGCTAACAAATGTACTGTTGCCTCAGCCTTTTTACAGGAGGTCAAAGGCGCTCGAATAATCAGTGATTTAATGACAAAATTTTGTTTAATTTTTTCTCCAGTTTATGAATAGATATTATTTGATGTTAATAGAGGATTCTTTAATGAGTGACTCAGACATTTCACATTTATGAAACCATAGTGAACGCTTCCGAATACATCAAACTGTGTTGTGACGATCATTGCACTCTTTCAGTACATGAGCACAAAAGTTTGAATGGATCAAAAGGCAGATGGAAACAAGAGAAGTGTTTAGCCTTCTGTCATAAATTAGACGGTGATTCTTTTACATGAACACGTTGGTGGATGCCAAACGTTCATTAGTTTACCTGATATGAGCGTTCTGAGCTAAAGAGGAACACGTTTCAGGAAGCCGATATGTTTGTGATGTCATTGTATTTGCCTGTTAGTGTCCTGTAATTGTCCTGTGATGTTTTTGTTTGTTGCCAGTGGGTGGGGGATGGTTTCCTTCACCCATTGGGCTGACACACTGTCATGTGAGTGAAATAACCATAAGCACAGGCTACAGCGATAAACCCCAATCAAACAAAACAAACAATCAATGTGATCAAAATTGCCAGATTTACTGCCTATTTTGTTTCATTTCCCTTTCTAGTGTAAGATGTGAAATTATTTTAAAAAATCAAAAAAAGCATTCAATAATCCCCCTGCAGGTATGCATATACTGCCAACTGTGCTGAAGGTTGAGCTACATGATCTATATGTACTTAATTTTGAGGTAGTTTCCTGATGCCCTTGTTCTTTCAGAGGTAAAGGGTAACATGAAGCTGGTCGGTTTGTGATGTATTTGTAATGTCAAGACTGTTTAAATCATAAGTACATGTGATATTGATATGGCTCAAATGTATAGGCATGGGTTTTCATGAAGCTCTGGCAATCACTGGGGTGGTTTTTACGAGATTTCCTCCCAGTTATCCATGGTAATTAAGCAAGGAACAGTGTGAAGTGGACAATTCATCATCATATAAGTGAAATACCCTTGAGTAAGATGTTAAACCCCAATCAAACAAACAAACCTTAAAGTTATTAGGTGTACTTATTACTGCACACCTGTATTTTATAAATAAAAAAAATGACTGACTGCATTTTTAAGATGTAACGGTGTTGAAAGCATGAGAGTAACTCTATTTGTTGATATTCACTACTTTGTTACCGTTTTCAGGCATTGTTCAGCTGGAGGTGGATGAGAAGAGGATTATCAGTGCTATGTGGGCTAAAGACGAAGACATCAACAGATTCCTAACGTAGGATTAATCAACAGTTATAGCAATATTCTTGTTACCGTGATGATCTTAGAGCTGTTCTGACCTATTTGTGATTGTCCTGTCTGGTCTTTGTCACCTGTAACATCTCGAGTAGTTTCCTCCAGCTAGTGGGCTCACATGTCTTTATATATGTGCAATAACATAAAACCCTAATCAAACAAATATGTGATTGTCCATACCTGTCTTAGCCTTGTTTGTTGACAGTAGCATAGAGGTTTCCCTCACCTATTTGGCTGGTAAGTTGTCATAGGAATGAGATAAACTGATGGCGTAAACTACTAATCAAACTTTCCTTATGGATTTTTTAGATCGTCTTCCATTATTTGATATTTTTCTCAGTTTAAATGCCAATTGAAGAAAACATAAATTGTGTCAAACCTAATAAAAAAATTTGAAATAAAAGACTTACATGGTTGCAATGTGAAACATGATGTATGCTTTGAATAGCTGCTTCTTCAAAATGATAAATATTTTATATATTTGAGCTCAAACTGATAATTTTAATTATTTTACTTGCAACTGAGTAGTACATATATAGCGTGAATCTTACTGCTCGTTGGCCTATTTTGTTCTTAGGTTAACCAAATTGCAAGACATGTCCATGTTAGTCATACAAATATGTTTTTTAAAAGCAAAAACAAGATACAGCTAATGTGTGTTTTTCGTATTGTTTCATATCACCAGATCCTTGCCTAGCTGGAGGAGTTTACAGCCCACGGAGGGTCAGGAATTAAACCGTATGCTGTGTTCTGAGGAGGAGATGAGGGCGTTAAACTCCAAAGAGTCTGTGATATTAATTAGTAACCTATCCTCGGCTGACACTTTGATACCACAGAATGAAATCATCACAGATATCACCCAGATGAGAACTGTGGCCAATCTACATGAGAGCCTGGTTTGTAATACTCCTGCTACTTCTACATCAAAATAGTGGGTCATTGGTGGGAGCTTTCAGTTGCCCTTGCCCTCTGGCTAAGGGCTGTTTGTTTGAAGGGGAGCAATGCTGTCTTTAGCACTGGAGGATAATTACCTTTCCATCATTATGGAAACGCTTCTCATCTTGGTTGTGCTAGTGTCAATTATTTTTTTAATACACCGAGCACTCTAGCTAGGGGCAGTTTCTTTGAAGAGTAGTAATACTGTCTTTGCTCAGCACTGGAGGAAAATTAATTTTCCAACATGGAAATGTTTCACATCTTGGTTGTGCTGGTGTCAATTATTGTTGGAATACACCACTATCATGTAAGTGAAATACCCTTAAGCATGTAAAACACCAATTAATTAATCAATCAATCTGTTGCCCTAGTGCCCAATTTACATGGGGTGTGTTGTCCCTTTGGTCTTATTTACACAGAGCACTGCAAGCAGCAAGACACTTCTCATTCATACACTTTAACATTGTTCATGACTGGCTCAGACAACCGGGTCCTAATGTCAAAGAAAAACTTTATAAAGTTATGCAACACAGCGGTTGCATGAATTGAAGAATTAACTCGAGGAATGGCTTCTCTTTATTTAGGAATGGTTTTCAAGTCGTCTTCGTGCATTTGCTGCTTGTCTGTCGTCTAATTCCTCAGAGGGACAAACTTCATCAGATAAAACCTCTGTAAGTTCTGACATCTCAATCATACTCTGTAAAATCACTTTAGTAGTATTGTTGTTTATATGTTGTATTATAAAAGCAAACTTCAAAGATGAATTATATAAGGCTTTTAACTGGAGCGTATTTTCATTATTTTATATTTCAGGATGATTTCTTACCAACTGTAACATTACATTTAATGTAGCTGATATATTCAAAATACAAAACTCTTAAGGACATGTTAATTCATAAGAAATTGTTCATAACCTTTAATGTTATGAACAATTCATAACCCTATAATAATGAAACAAAGTGTACTATTATTATACAATACAAAACAAACATTTGTGACCATCTTTCATAGCCAAGCATTTTTTTCTAAAATAACTTTTCATTATAACCCTTGGTAAATGTGCATCTCACACCAAAAAACAAAACAAAAGCAAAAACGGTTACATAATGTAATCCCTCTGTAAAAACTGGACATTGGAAAGCAAGGGCTTTAGGCAGACACCCATTGTTTTGATTTCTGGCTAAGACTTCAGCTTACAAACAAACAAACCTAGCCACACGGTCAATCTACCAACTGATTGGTCTGTGGTTTTGAGATAACCAATTAAAAGTTTTGATGCATGATCCACCAAGGGATGCTATGGGGTGGAATAAAATTTTACTAGGGAAGTTATGTATGATCATACTCCACAACACAAATATACAGAAAATTTACATGTACTCTCCTTTTTTTTTTCAACATGGTTTTAAGGGAAAATATTAACATGAACAATTATTTTTTGTTCGTTTGTTTGCTTTCAGGACATACCCCCTGTGTCTGAAAAGTCTTTGAGGTGAGCAGATATTATTATTATTATATTAACCTCAGGGTGTGGTTGAGATCTTTAAAATCTTTGAAGATATTCATAAGTATTTTTTTAAAGTTAAGAAAATCATGGGAAATGGACAATCCGTCGTCCTTTACATGTAAGTGGGTGTGACATTACACCCCAATGAAACATATAAACAAACCTTTATTTATTGGGACCATCTGGCTAAGAGCAGTTTGTTTGAAGAGTAGCAATACTGTCTTCATATCTTGGTTGTGCAAGTGTCAATTATTGTCCGAATACATCACCTTCATATAAGTGAAATACCCTTAAGCATGTCATAAAACACCAATTTATAAATTTATATTTATTGGGTTGATAAAAACATATACCTTTAAAATTATACTTGGAAATAAAAACTGAATCTCAATTTGTCACGGCCTGCGGCCATGGCTTAGTTGTTAGCGAGTGGGCCTACTGAAGCCAACTTCGATGTATTGTTCACAGGATCGAGTCCGTCTGTCGACTCTCAAGTATATGAGTGAGTCACACAATGTGGCTCCAGCAACCGCGGGGGTGGTTTTTACAAGCTTTCTTCCCAGTTTTCCACCGTAATTAGGCCAGGAACATTGTTAAGTGGACAATCTGTCATCATATAAGTGAAATACCCTTGAGTACGATGTTAAACCCCAAACAGACAAACAAACAAACTATTTGTCACAGGGCAAACAAAATGATTCATTTTATAAGGTTGGATTTAGCTTTTCATATATCAATGAAAGAAAACTTGACTGAAGCATATGCATCCCTTTTAATGTCAGTCATTATATTCATATGTCTGAAGGTTGAATTTCTACTCCCACCCTCCACATATTAAAGTTTGGACTTATTTATAATTGAAGGGGAAAATGTGTTATTCCACCACCACTCTAGTTATTATAATTTGGATATATAGATTCCCAGTAATGAGTACCCTAAAACTTCTAGCAGTTGGGACACTCTAATTTTTGGACAGTCCATAAAATTAACATGTAAGACCCCCTGTGGTAAAACCTATTTCTCTGTCCAAACTGCTAGAAGTTATGTAAAATTTGCCTTTTTCTCAATTTGAAAATTCACATTTTAATTTTCAGGTCATTAAAAAACGTAGCCCAGGATTTCCAGGACTTGGCTGAAATCTGTTTACTATTACTTCACCTAGAAGTCAGAGTACACTGCTTCTATTACCTACTGCCAGTCGCTAAACAGGTGAGTGATGCGGATTTATCAATCTTTACATTACTCAATCAGACCTGGCTACCCGGTGTATTCTTGAGTATTTTGTACACATAATGTATGTTAAATACACCAATAGGTCATGAAAATACACACAGAAATTAACATCGTGTGCTATCACTTTCTTCTAGGGTAGGCAGGTCTGCTCAATGCAATATAATATGACTGGAGGAACATTGATTTTCAATCAGAACAGAACACTTCTTATTTGATGGTTGTGTTAGTATAATGTTGAACTCACCGAGTACACTGTGGTCAAATACCCTTTAGCATTGCGGTTAAATACCAACCAGTCAGTCTTGGGGAATATCACTCACTATACATGTAAGTCAAATACCCCAATGCAAAGTCATTCTATAAGTACATCAGTCTTAGCGAGCGGAATGAGGTATGGTGCTTACTCAAGGAGACTGTGATATAGCTTGTTCTTAAGTCAGCTTGGTTTCCCCAAAACCCTGCAGTGTTATATTGTCAATTATCATTCATTATTAAATACGAATATTAAATATTTAGCTACTTTTAATAGTTCTCTTAGTTGGGCCTCTGGCGAAAGATTAGCAATGCTGTCTTTACTTAGCACTGGAGGAAAATTAACTTTCCAACATTATGGAAATGCTTCACATCTTGGTTGTGCTAGTGTCGATTATTGTTAGAATACCCTTAAGCACAGTGTAAAATACTGATCAATCAATGATGTACTCCAAGTTGATTTGTGAACAGATCGTTCACTCTTTAAAATCAAGGAAAAAGTGTGGCGAATTGGGTGAGCATTATCAATATCATTTGTGGCTGGTTAACAGCTTCCTGTGCCAATGTGTCTGTGGTATCGGGTATTCTCCATTATGTACGACATGGTGTCATTTTTCATTGTCTGGTTTAAAGTCATGTTTAGTATTAGGGTAAGTGTTTGTAGTAACTCAAATCCCAAGAATAATTCCTGTTTGTTTTATGACAGACATTTCCTCACTTAGCTTATTGCACCTTGCATAGATTCATTCAGTAATTGTATCCGTGTAATGCTTGATGTTGATTTTCTTTACCCTATAGGCTGGCATGCTGACAGATGAGTGAAATATCCCTAAAGCAGCATTAAACCGAAAAATATAGTCCAATTATATAGATTGTACAGAGCAATTTCCAAAATTAGTGTCCTGAGAGTGATGAACATTTTTCTTATTACTGATATATTAATGATACAATTGTATGGTGAACTTTTCATGCCATTAAGTTTTGCCTTTTTTCAAACTGGTTTAACTAAAAAATCAACAATGTCCATTAAATTTGTAACAAAATATAATTGCATTAAATGGATTGGAAAACACTCGACAGGAATATTTTAAGGGAATATTTCTTGAAAAATGAATGTGTCCTCAAAATAACACCATTCATGGATAGGTCTAATTTAGTTGTAATGAAAAAAGGAAACAGCTTTATATGCTCTATGAAAAGTGCCCAATTTGAGAGTATAGACCACTTTATGTCTTGAAGTTTAATAATCCATGAAACCTGTGGGTTTTTGTTTCAGTCAAACTATGCTGGTGCCATTGATGATTTGGACCCGGATTCTAATGTGTTAAAACTGAACAAAGACCTGGCCAGTGTGGAAGAGGTTCTCACACAGTGTCTACAACCCAGGAAATTTAGGTAAACATTAGAACAAATTGAAAGTATTCCACCAGGTTGACACACTGAAGCGATAATTATTTAACCATCTCTCCAAAACACTTTATATATTAGGGTTGTGCTACTGCAGCACTGTTAGAGTACAGTGCTGTCATATAGGTGAATCACCTTTGAGCTCCGGTTTAACACAAATCAATCAAACCTTAAGCTGAGCTTATAACACAAATCAATAAATCAGAAGGTTCAGCTGACATCATTTCTTAAATCCACTTCAGTTTGTTCTCATTCACGGCATCGAGTCCGACTGTAGACTATCAGTTATCATGTGGCTCCGGCAATCGTGGGGGAGGTTTTAACAAGGTTTTCCACCATAATTAGGCAAACAGCAGAGTGGAGTGGACAATCCGTCTTCGTATCAGTTAAATATTCTGGAGTGCACGTACATAGTTAAACCCCAATCAAACAAACCTGGTGAATTGTTTACTCCAACAAGGTGGATACTGTAAAACATTTGAAGTGAAATCAATTCAAGTTCAATGTGACAGTAATTTTAATCTGGATGTTTCTTTATTTTAGATATATATTTGAGAGCCTTGGATTTCTTGTTGCTTCCATACTTATAAACAGTGTCCAGTTCCTGAAGAAAATCAACGAAAATGGAGTGAAAAAAATGTGAGTTTGTTTAGCGATCATGTTTGAGAGAAGTCTGATGTAGTATAAACTGTATCAAATCAACTAACATAAGATAGAAGCGAAAGTGTTAATGACAAATTATTATGTGACTTTTTATTGTACAACCTTTATGAACCTTAGTTGCACTAAGCCCTCTGGCTAAGGGCAGTTTGTTTCAAAAGAAGCAAGGGTGTATGGTGTATAACATCATTCAATCAATAACACTGATTTTCAAAATGTGCAAGGACAATATCATAAAATCTAAGTAGCAAAGAAAATATACCAATATACATGTATTTAGGGTTTTTATTTAGCTTGAATAATTTGGTTCACATACATGTATCGAGTTTATCCAGTCTTTTCATTGCCAGTGGTGTCGGGTGGTTTCATTCACCCATTTGGCTGGCAGACTGTTATGTTTATGTGAAATAACCTTAAGTATGGCGTTAAACTTCAATCAAAGAAACAGATCTTATGATGAGACAGGCAATCGCTGAGGTGGTTTTTATGAGGTTTCCGCCATAAAAGTGAAATACCCTTGAGTGAGACATTAAACCCCAATCAAAGAAACAAATATCGTGCGAGAAAGATCAACTAACAGGCGATTAAATTCTCATGGCGTATGTTTGATTAGGTGTTAAACTCTTAATAACATAATATATAGTGTCAACAAACAAAACAATGTCTGGTGCGATAATCCTTTTCATACTAATTAGGCTGGTTCTAATGGTGGTTCGATTAGCCCCAGGGGGTAAATAGTGTATACTTTAACAATGGACAAACATTAGTAGCAATGAAAGGAAACACAAGACCACTGCTTTTTTAGAACTTAAATATCTCTGGACTAGTTAAACCGTCGCTGAAGAGAGATTGAATGTAATAAGAACACAGTACAATCTATTTCACTGTCTATCATAAGACTCGCGTGGAAATGCAGAAGTTACTCAAACTACAACTTTAAAATGAAGAATTTTAAGATTTAAGCCGCTCCCCATATTAATTAAATGGGTAAATTTTTCGTTTTTAAATGGCCGATTGTACTCAAACCGTGTAACCGTCGCAGAGTTAGCCTATACAATATAATAGATCATATAGGTCAGAAACCTTATACAAATTTTGGGAAATCATTCTAATGCGCAAATACGTGTAAACCGACAAAAACTGTTAAACTTCTTTTATAAAATAATATTTTAAAATCATTATAATTACAAAACTATTATCACTTTTATTTGAGTATTTTACGTCCCGATAGTGTGAAAGATAAATATTGCGAATTTGCTAAATACGCATAAAACATCCCTGTCGGAACTGATCAGTGAACATCAAAGAAATCTCGGGCTCAGTAGAACAGCGGGATAGTCTAGAACAATCGCCTGTCACGATCAGCTAGTTGTTAATCCTTCTGCTATACCTCCATGATTCAAAGCAGTCTTTTATGTCTTTGCTGGTTACTGGAGGAACATTAGTTTTACCACTGAACAAAACACTTGACATTTTAAGGTTGTTATTGAGGGGGCTATATACTGTTGGAGTACAAAATGTATATTATCGTCATAACTTAAATACCTTTGAGAATGGTGTCTCATCATTCAAATGTACTAATATAAACAAGTCCTTTCTTGGTTTCTCCAGGTGTCGTAATATATTTGCTGTACAGCAGAACCTGACTAACATCACCCAATCCAGAGAGGCAGACTTGGACCACGCCAGACAATTCTATGAGCTCATCTACTCAAACAGAGATGTAATAACCAATTTTCATTAAATTTAATCGGGTATTGGCTGATGTCACGTCCTGTTGAAGGTCAATCTCTTATACTCAGACCTGGCATTATCGATTTAATCTGGTATTAGTAGCTAATTGTCTTTTGAGCAAGTGTCCCCTGGAATTAATAAGCAGTCAAAGAGTTGACCCCGATTCTGGCGGAGGATACTTTATTCACCACTTATTTTAAACACATTAAATTTCCTGGTTAGAATATATTTAGCAAACTGCCGTGGGAGTCCAATAACTTCGAGAGCAATATTTAACCACAATCAACTTAACACATTTTATCATTAGACACAGAATTTTTACTAATCAAATCCAATACTTAAATAACACTTTAATTTGAAGCAAAAGTGAATACATTCTTTCAGGACTGTTTGTGGTGTAACTTCGTACTTCAGGCTATTTCACTCATATGATGGCTTGCCAGGCCAATGGGTGTAGAAAATCATCCTCAACGCCAACCAGACCGGACGATCAGCTTCATGTTGCCCCTTAGCTCTGAGAGCACCAGAAAGCTCTCTCCCGTCTTTCAAGATTGGAACTTTTGTATAAATATATTTATTTTTTTCTGTCCACAGGAGATAATTAATGACATTGCTGAGAAAGGTGCCCAGTTTACGGAGGCAGAATACACACAGTTATTTAAATTAATGGGGAGGAGTCAACCTGGTAGTGACCCAGATCTGATCAAAGCAGGGCTTGTGAGACTACATGAAACTATTGAAAAACTTCTAAATGAGTCCTCAACATAAACTGGATTCTGGAATAAAAGAACTGTAATTCTTGGCTTTTCATTGTGCTTATTGGACAGGATTTATTTGCTTACAAAAACAAAAAAAGTGTGTGCAATAAAAAGATTATGCTCGCAATTCTATCTTCATTGGAAACTTGTTCATGTAACAACCCACTTCAAGAATGTTGGGCAATTTAGAGGACTGCTATTGACTTGGAATGAAGTTATCGCAAACAAAGGAACGCTATCTAAGATAAAAAACCTACAGTGCTGACATTTTGAGATTGAGGGGAAACCGAAAGCTCCCTCCAATCCAGAGACGTCCCCTCATTAATTTTTGTTATCAACTTTCAATTTCACGGTGGATGCCATCATAAAATAACCTTATGTGCAGTGTCCAACCAAACTATCCTTTGTGAAGAATAACTCAAAACACAAATGTATCATGGTGTATATTTATTATGTACAGAGATTTAATGTTAATAAATGTCTACATCAAGCTAAAGATTGTTTTTTTTATTCTTTAGCTATAAATCCATTGATTGGTCATGACATCACAACATTCTTTATAGTGGTGTTTTTATCACCTCAAAGATTGTTTGTTTGACTGAAGTTCACCTATATGAGGACGGACTGTCCACTTCACACAGTTCCTTGAATAGTTATGATGGGAAACCCTTGTAAAAAAACTTAAATGAAACCCAATCTTTCTGATTTTTTAAGCACCGCTGAATTCTGCCTAGCACATCAGTACCTGAGGTCATTAAAAATTCCCCTGTAAATAAATAGAATTCAGAATAGATTTTGCTGGTTTGAGAAGTACATTCTCTTAAAAATCTACTTCCCTTACATTTGTATGTATATCACATGTAGGTTAACAGGGAATACTGTTCATATTCAATCTCAGCATGTTATGAAAGATTGATTGTGCAAGGCCTTGGTGTAAACAAACCTGTTTTCTTGTCCTTTCATAAATATATAAATAATGATGAGATAGCACTATTGAGACTAAGTAGAGTCCAAGATGTCCGGTATTGCATCAGATTTTGCGATAGACCTAGGGCGTCCTGCAATTCATTCATACTTTGGCATCACTTTTTCTTGGGATTCATAAATAAAACTGTCCCTTCAATCGCATTTAAGTATTAGTTAGTAGTTAATTGCCATCAGTTTAAACGGAAGTGAAGGGCTGTTGGATTGTTATATAGCAAAGGGCTGTAACTCAATTTATGCTATCAAGGTTTGAATGGCAAGCAGCCAACCGAGAAAACTTTTGTCAAACTGGCCAAATTACAACCATGGCAAAATACGTTGTTGATAAAGGAACAAATCTAGTCCACAATTTGTAGAGATGTCGATGCAGTAAAGTATTGCTGCAAAGTTCATTCAGGACATAAGCCGGGTTACTGGTTAATCGACAATGGCTGTTTGTCAACTTTGTCAAAAGTTCACAAGAAAGCTGTACATTTCTCAAACAAAATAAAATCTGTGTTGGCAGAAATAATTTGAGAAATTCCTATGTTTAAACGCAATTTTTGTTTTACTCACTACTTGTAGTTTGTTGAAGTTAATAATAGTGTAGATAAACAAGTGTAGAATCACTATAGCTGCGACATTAACCTCTTCTTTACTGGACAGGGGCTATTTAGAATGTAGCAGATTAAGTAGGCCTATTGCAAAATGTGATATTTAAGAAGTGCTCTATGTTGCTTTAAGGAATGTCAGCTATATAT
>JAVFBX010213771.1:0-11776 GCA_034783855.1 Mopalia kennerleyi
CCGATTCACCTGAAATTTTGGATTTCTCAGTCATATATATTCAAGTTTATGTGTAAAAAAAATCAATGGAATTGGAGCTGTAGTGGTGTAGTCCATTTGATGATCTGACATGGAATGACCCTAGTGTAGGAAAAGTTTTTCATTAACGAATTAGCATGCAACTTAAAGCAATTACTTGCACTTGAAAGATCTGGTGATCCACGAGAACAACTCCCATGGAGTTGTTCAAGAGCCGAATAGTAGTTCCTCATAATCAATAATCGTCAATATGATTTATTTTGCAGTGACGACAGAACATGCTTTTTTAATTGGGAATTTGGGCATCATACTTACGTAATGTTTACAGCAGAAAAAACTGATTCATTAATTGGTTTCAGAATATTTTAGCAATGGATTAACTGTAATATTTTACCCAGGTCAAGGATGATTGAAAGAATTTGTCAGCAGAATGCTGTTGCACATGTGTGGTTAAATGCTTAATAAAGTAAGTTTTAAATTTCCAGATGAAATTATTGCTTTTCGATGTTTCCTCCTTTATATCACAAATATATTATCGTTTAAAAGTAAAAGATGATATCATTAATCTGCATCACTGTTGTCCAAAAAAAATAAAATAAAGTGTTTGCATAACACCTGTTGTGTGACACCCATTTGCTTCTACATTAGTACTTTAACCTGGAAATATAACGCGTGAGGTGGTGCCTAAGGGTGTACGAATTTTTGTTATCTCCCTTGCAGGTGTCTCGCAAAACCAACAAGAGGACCAGTTAACCGGGAGAAATCCTTCAAACGGGATCGAATATTGAGAAGTTGGATTGGTGATTGTTCATTGATTAACAACAAGGATTCGATTTTTTATACCAGTTCATGGTACGTTGGTATTTGTATATAACTGATGCCTTTTTTGAACTCGTACTAGAAATATCGTCCTAGACCTATTTACACTAAATTAGGAGACAAACCCGCTTGATTGACGCTATACAAACGGATAAAATCAGATCTTTCAAGACAGCTGTCAACCCGGGGGAATAATTTTCCTCTAACTAAAAGCCCTTTCATAACATCCCTCGCCCACTCCGGTACATGTTGTAACATTTGACATCCACGTTTAAATATCGATAGTAACAGCATTGTGCAGGTGTGGTTGGATGTACACATAAGCGATGTAAAGTGATAAATTGTCTTTATATCATACTAATAACCACCACTTATACAACCACTAATAATAGTCATTCATTTAACACGTGTCAATATACAGTGTATTTTTATTCAGTGTACAAACCATGGGACGGCACAATCCACTGAGGATATATCTTTATTGATTAGAGCCAAGCTGGTCAAACAATCGCCAGAAAAATATTTGACGAAAGATTTAGCGTTTCTGTTCAAACAACTTTAGTATGGTTGATCCGTCATAGAATACACAAAAAACTGTTTAGCAGCAAACTTACATCAATTCAAGGATTACAAAAAGAGTATGTCTAACAGATTACAAGATACAAATAATCCAATGAAAATGTGTCAATTTCCGGGATTCCTGTTCAATAGGTTTCCGCCTATCAATTAGTGAATCCCACCAAACAGTTCCCTCCCGACTTGTGTTTGATTTAAACAACCAAGAGCGTTGGTGTTATTACAATAAGGTACGTTGTCTGGAACACAATCAACTCACCCAGTGGGCTTTAAACCGACTCTTTTGCAGAAGCTCGCGGCGGAATACAATAGGAACGCTAAATTAACATGTTTGTATGTAGATATCACTCACAATTGCCTTGGGACTTTTGGTAAACATTATATAAAGTAAATAAACCTGTATAGGGGGTGACATTTATAAACATTATAGGCAGTATTGGTAAGAATCTATATATTGTTTCACAGAAAGGTTTATACAGTCTAGTAAATAACAGAATGTAATTTTGAAGAAAATTTAATGATGGATTGGTTGCTTTGGAAATTGCTGGCATAAGGCCGTTTAACATTATTTTTTGCATTTTTTTTACAAATCGTTCACTTGTAAATTTACAGTTTTCTACCTCTGAGATTTGACGGGTTCCAAAAAGAAAATATTGTGTTTTGTGTGGGCTGCTCATAGTGTACTGCCTGTGTCCTTGTGTGGAACCCACTTGAACACAGGTTTGGCCTAAAGTGTATAACAAACCTGCCTTCTAAACAATGTAAGTAACGCTTAATGTCTTAGTTTCTTACTTGTGTTAGCGTTGCTATTTATGCCAGTGGTGTGCGTCCTTCGTATACACGTCAAATAGCCTCCAGCAAAGCGATAACAAAATAATAAATTCATCTCATTAAACCTAAATTTGTAATTTGTAGCTGCAAAACGAGTTACAAGGGGACACGCAATTCAATAATTATACAGGAATAGCAGGTAGAGAAAGGTTTCGCTGGATATTGTGTAGGACCAGGTTGGAGTTCCTTAGTGGACCGTCAGTGATTCCAACAATCACGGGGTGGCCTTATCAGTGTACAGCGATGACCACTTACTCCGCTTCACCTTCCGCTCACATGTCAGAGGTCATTAATGGAATGATTCCTGCAATCACGGGGTAGCCATTGTGATATCCTAGTACTTAAAGGTACTGAGTTAAGACTGCATACTCTTGGGCACACCAATTAAGGGGCTAACCCAAGGGGTTTCAACTTCGAACTTTTCAATTATGTTCAAGTCTTTATAGTTCAGTTTCAACGTCATTACGGATATGTAACGGTATGTAGCGCGGAGGTTACTGGTAGATTTTCCCGTAGGACACGTCTTCTTAATCTTTGTGATGTACAGTGGAGAATAATCTGTGAAGCAATCTCTTTATCTATATCAGCGAACTCACAGCTTTTGGCTAGCTGTCTCAATCGGGTGTGGTACGAAAAAAAGTAAGTTTTTATGTTAAATTTTTTTTGTCTATCACCAGGTAACAAAATATACATTTATTAATATTTCTATTTTATTACGGAAATAAGCGTGACGACACATGGGTAGCCAAGAAAGGAAATTCAGTTGCTTATATCTAGGAGAACGTGACACTTTGTCTAGATTTCATTTCATTTTATTAGCCAGCAGTAGTGTTAAACATATTTACAAGAAAATATAAAAGCATTATGTCAAGTAATAATAGATGTACTGAATCAATAAATTAACTACTTATCTGGTGGGAGCAGAAACCCCATGGGTTTGTATAATCCCAGACAGGATTGAATATTATGGTTGACGGTCGCTAGGACATAAAATTGTTGTAATGAAATGGCAGTATATTGCTTACATATATAGAGTTGTGATACATAAAGTGCGACAGGTGGAAATCTCATCAATCATTTAAATTCTTTAATAAAAATAATATTTTGCTCTTGATTTAAAGAGAGATATTGAATTATGTACTTTGATACTTTCATCATTTATAGCGGCAAAACTTAAAAGCAATGCTGCAACGATTAGTGTCCAAATAATTGAATATATGCACCTGATTGGTTCAACGGAGGTGAATCAGTAGCCCTATACCCTTGTCAACGATTGTTTATTTGTTTCTTTGATTGGAATTTAACGCCGTACTCAAGGGTATTTCACTTATATGACGACGGATAGTCCACCTTACAATGTTCCTCGCCTCATTACGGTGGAAAACCGGGAAGAAACATCGTAAAAACTACCACCGCCATTACCGGAGCCCCATCGAGTGACTCACTCATATACCTGATGGTCGACAGATGGACTCGATCCAGTGAACGGTACATCGCAGTAGGCTTTAGTTAGCGCACTCGCCAGCCACGACCCTCCTTGCCAACGAAACAGAGGAACATAAACCACTGTTAGCTTTTTTAATATGATAACATAATAGGAGGACGATCAGTAAGCTGACGCTCTATGCTTTGAAAAATAACCGCGGACGATAGAGCTGGTGAGATTTGTTACATTTCATCTGAGAACGGTGTTAGAGTTGCATATTAAAAAAACTGTACCAACATGCAGACAATAAATAAAGTCGATGGTTGTTTATCGTATGGACCATTATATCTTTCGAAGGTCTTTTCTATTAATATCGCCTTGGTTTCCAGCTTGAAGTCATCCATCTTAGATTTAAACGGTCAGAAGCAATATAAAAATTGTCAACGCTGTCAAAACTATAATGCTCTAAGCCCATTCAGTCTTCTTATATCCTTTATCTGAAAATTGTATTCAAAATGATGGATAGCAATGTAACTGATGATATAGGTTCTTGTCTTAACATTCCTCTCTGTTGAGCTTTCATTTGGACAGAGACAGCGTAAGATTTCTACAAAGTGATTGATGTTAAAGAGAAAGGTCAATTCAGCAAAATAATTTATATGTAAAGTTTTCGCCGCGAGCAAGATGTCATCTAAAACAGACTGTAGTGAAATGTCAAGACTAAGAAACCGAAAAGGAGGCCGAATTGGTATTTTAATGAGAACACCGTATAGGAGCGTAACATTTCAACGCTGACTTAAGTCGATTGAGATACGAATGCTTCAGAGGAAATTAATCTTCAAATACCCTTTGTAAGGATTAAATAATCGTTGCCATGTATATCGTTACTAGTTACACTGGTCTCATATTGTATAAAAAGCTCACGTTATGCAGTAAATGTCATCTGCCTTTAAAAGGCATCGTATTTAAGTATGTTCATACTGTCTTAAATTATCGTTAGGGGAAGCCTAATTAGGTAACGACTTGTCTACATGAGTCATGAAACAGTCAACTCGTATTTAGCTCTAGCATATTGGGAGCACGACCAGTTTACCATTTGTCTCCGTTGCTCATCATACCCAACCATATCGTATTTAGCTAGAATCTATTGGGTGCGTGATCAGGTTACCACTTGTCTCTGTTACTCACCACAACCAACCATATCGTATTTAGTTCGAATCTAATGGGTGCATGATCGGGTTACCATTTGTCTCTTACTCATCACATCCAACCATATCGTGTTGAGATCGAACCAAGTGGGTGAATGATCAGGTTACCATTTGTCTCTGTTACTCAACACAACCAACCATATCGTATTGGGCTCGGATCTATTGGGTTCATGATCAGGTTACCATTTGTCTCTGTTACTCATCACATTAAACTATATCGTGTTGAGGTTGACTATACTGGGTGCATGATCAGGTTACCATTTGTCTCTGTTACTCATCACAACCAACCATATCGGGTTGAGCTCTGGTGTATTTGGTGCACGATCAGTTTACCATTTGTCACCAGCACTCATCAAACCCAGCCAAATCGTATTTAGCTCTAGTCTATTTGAAGCATGATCAAGTTAACGGTTGACTTCATCATTCATCATATGAAGCCATATAGACTATAGCTCTAGACTGTAGGGACAATAACCACGTTACCATTTGACTCCCTCAGTAGTTATTCCTAAGCAGGTCGTCTTGAGTTCTATAGTCTATTGGGGACATGACCAGGTTACTATTGGCCTGCAACACTCATGATAGTTAACTACTGTTTAACTTTTAAACATTCTCTCAACGAATAATACAGGGCCAGAACACCAAGATGTGTCTCACTGATCATGGGACAACAGTTTATTGTGGGTTACTTATATAGGCCTACTCTCCATATTTCGATTTACTTGTGCTGAAAAAGTCTAGTAACTCAAACATTAACTTTCTGATACCTTTCTGATGTTTACATCCCTCTGACCAGGGACAGTTTGTTTGAAGAATAGCAATGCAGTATTTACTAAGAACTATACTAGGATTAACTTTCCAACACTATAAACAAATCTCAAATTTTATGGAGCCCCGTGAGGGAGCGGGTTGGTTAGTCCTGCAGAATACTCTCCCGGCTTCCTCAGTCTATCGAGCTTTCTGTTACCCTGGTGTTCTCAGAGCTAAAGGGGAACAGGAAGCTGATCTGTTTGTACGTTTTGTATTTGTCCCCGTCGTCATATAAGTGAAATAACCTTGAGTACGACGATAACACCAATAAAACAAACAAAGAAAACAATCTTTAAGTTTTTTGTTTCATTGGAAGTGACATGCTATCACTCGAGGCGGCTTTAACGAATAACTACTGACAATTGCCAATTTGAGAGAAGCTACATTGTTATGCCGGCTGCGCATCGCCAATCCCATGAAGATTGCTTGAACACTCAAATTAACTACACACTGCAACGGCATGATGTGAATTTCAGTCAAGTTATTAATTTCTGAACATTGTATACAACATCCAAAAGCGATTATTTCATTTATTTTTTTAATTTTATTTATTTAAAATTGCATAATAGCATTTGTTTCAAAAGAGTTAAAAAGTAAATTAATTTATTTAAGATTGCATAATAGCATTTGTTTTAAAAGAGTTCAAAAGAAAATTAATTTATTTAAGCTTGCATAATAGAATTTGTATTAAAAGAGCTAAAAAGATCCCCATAAATCCAAATCATCATTATTAACTAAAGTTAGACTATGCCAAACGGCTGCACCCTGGAATCTCCGCTGTGGTTTCTTCTCATGACTATGGGATAGAAACCAAGGCTGGTTTATCATCCGTCTGAATACAGGTTAATCGTAATCAAATTACTGTATGTGTTTTATCAGCATTTCTTTCGAAAGTACCACTTTGGTGGAACATTTTCGCATTCCCTTACCCGTACGGTATAATTTCCGCTGATGCGTTTCTCCCTACCATGTTTAACCTTATCTCTTTGGTTCTATTAGGCCGTTTTCGTGTCGCGGAAAAGGTCACATTGTAAAAATTGTATCTGCCTTTCTTTTGATCATTCTTTAATCTTTTAAAAGCCAACTGTGTGTGCTGACTAGTTCTTACTCTTATCTTTGGATTATCAAAAGGTTAATTCTCTTTATGTTTTCTTCAGGCTGTATCTGTGAACCTTGCATATAGACTATATAACTGAATGTATTCGTCAGAAGCCCAGCTTAACCTAGTATATTCACATTCAGAAAGAAATAACAACTAACGCGACTTTCTGCATTTTCTCTGTATATAACAAAAAGCTTACTTCATCATCAGGTTTATGGCATTTGCAAAGAGAGTGATTATATTTTTCTTTTCATAGGGGTTGTGACAACAATACATACAATAAAGATATGCAAAATGAGAGTAGAGTGGTTTCAGCATGCCAGGACATACATCTTCTGTACAGATATTTTCCAGTCTTGACAATGGTCTTAAAAATAAACCGACAAATTGAATCACCATTTATTCATGTGTATCTTTAATTGGAGTCGTATTAAAGTTTTTTCCACGAACACTTACGTGTATGTAAATTTATTTAAAATTTTATACTGAAAAGTATACAGAAGTTTTTCGTGACGTCAACACTAAATGCACATCGGTTCCTGGAACCACTGATGGTGACGCAATTTAAAAGATGCCTGTAACCTAGACATGAATTTCTTTAACGATTTTGTTTCGTTGATTTTCCGTACTTTAACTATCAAACCTACGCAGGAAACAAGAGACATGTTCACACCTTCAACAGAACCTTGGAATTGATGTCACCGCTGTGTCCATTAAAACAGCAAATGGTTTTGTGTTTTCGAGATCATGTGTTAAAGAGTGTAATGGCTGTTTCCATCAACATTTCACGTTTTCTTTGAACCTTTACCTGGAACTCTTCTTCTACTTTTGAATTCATTAGCCATGTATGTTTTAAAGGTTAATTTGATTGACGATTTTCCCAGCGGAGAAATAAAAACATTTATATTCTCGAAGTTTTTCAATGACACTGGTAAAAGGTGATCTTCAATACGGGCAAGTATTTTTAAACTATTCTGTGTGGGTGTTTGTTTTTTTAATGGTCAGTTATTTTCTGTTAGTTTGATTAATTTAAATCGTTCAGAAAAAATCATTCCACGGACATTATGGTCAATTCCGTTAGCCTTTAACTGTTTTGCTACTCTTTAACTTTTACCCAAGCAGGGCCCGCGGCCATGAGTTGGTGGTTTGCATGTCGGCCTCTGGAAACTTCTTCGATCTACCGTTCACGGGTCCGAGTCCGTCTCTTGATCTCAGGTATACGATTTAGTCACACGATGTGACTCCGCCAATCGCTTGGGTAGTTTTAACAAGGTTTCCGCCTGGTTACCCCCGTATTTAGGTACGGCACAATGTTATTGGGCAACCCGTCGTCATACCAGAGAAATGACATTGTGTTCTACGTTAAACCTACATTGAACAAACAATAAATACAATTTCACGGACTCCTGATTATTAGTTGATTATTAAACAAGACTAGAAAACAACAATAAAACACAAAATTGGAACTTAACAGGATTCATTTATCGAAAGAAAATTTTCATTTTATACAAGAAATAATTTTCTTAGTTCATATTTTAATTCCAACGATATGTTTTCTTTTCCGGTGAAGTGTTATTTATGTTAAAACTATATTTTGGTAGCTTAGTCGAAACCTACAACCTGTAAAATGTTTCGGCTTCTACAGATTTGGTATTTTTATGGGATCTATCCCCAGAGATTATTTAGAGCTTCTCAAAGATTTCGCTTTTGAACTATTTTATCATATCAGAAAGAAACCATTTATTCTTGACGAATCCAAGAACATTTAGCGACCCGACACCACGACATGAGTCGCATGTCAGACATATTCATTTTGTGTTTCGGGTCTCCAAATGTAAAGTTGCGTGAAAATTTTGAAAAAAATATACTGTATAAATACCTTCGATTATCATTCATTTACACATTAATTCCGATCAAAATCCAACTTGAGATATGACAAAGCGAATTGCCAATATTTTGAAAATTTCGAAATCTCACATGTATTTTTCCATATCAAATTGGTGAAATATCTATAGATTTTGGATATATAGAACTTGTAGTTCTTTCATCTTGAAACCAGCACCAACCGTTTTTTAATGATTGTATCATTATAGGCTATTGGTTGCTGAAGATTCTCGCAAACAAAATTATTTCGAGAATCAAATTTTGAGATAATTAAACACTTTTGGTATCATCTTAAAGCTTTTCTGCTTTTCACTGATGTATGTTACTTAATTCTTCAATTTTGCGACCTGTGACTCAGTTCGTGGTGACGGATCACATTTAGCCAACAATAGACGGGGCATTGCAGCATAAGAATCCTACGGAAAAATCATTAGACAGCGAGAAATTAATTAAATAACACAATATCAGCTGAATATATGGGATGTATTTTTTATCGAACATTTGTCTAATCGATGTCTTACATATTATCAGCTACCTGATTTCTATGTCAGGAATATCCCACAGTAGGCTAACTTGGTCTCAGCATCGCTGGTTCCGCGGATCTTTTTACATCTATAGATAATCTGATTACCCCTTGTGGATTAAAGATAGTGTGCCTCTGTTGTATTGTATGAAATCGAAAAAAGCGGTAGTTTTGTCTTAAATAACTGCCTGTTTCATTTTATTCAGTGTTGGCATGAATTGCTGGCATCCAATCGTTTCTGATAAGGCGCGATCGTGTCATTGTCAATTCAGACGTAACAGTTAGATTTCGTCGAGCTTAATTCAAACCACAGGACATTATATACAAAACATACAATAAACATAGGGATATCATATAATCGATGGAAATATTAGCCGTATATATAGTTTGAAGGTCTCAAAACATCATTCATAATCTCAACAACAGCAAGCCTGGTATTTATTTTTTTTTTATAATTGATAGTTTTTATTTGGTCAGGGAAATAAGTACATTTGTAATGATACATTATACAGTAAATGAGTAGCAAATTTGTATACACAAGTACATCTGATTTCAATGGTTTAAATATAAAACAAAATAATAGTAAATCAAGTCTATGTTATGATTGTAAGATTGTAACCATTCATAGCTCTAAAGTCAAAATGTAATGATGGCTGGTTACGTGTTGAAGAGGAGGTGTAAGGAAGACCAATATTTGTCAAAGTTACGCCATTCTCCCTTCTTGTAACGAAAGCATTTGTCCAAATTTGTATTTTGACTTATGTCAGAACATACAAGAAAAATGTCTACTATGTCCATACCTTATAGACTTGCAATGCCAATGTTCTGGATCCAGTTTTTCGTGTGTACACCAAAACAAAATAAATGTCGAATAAGCGAGTCGATCAATCATAACCAGATAACGTCATTGGGGTTTACTATATATTAAATCTACCAAGATGAATTGTCTGGTCGCTTAAATGATGTCGATGTAGCCTACCTAACACTGTATAACTACACCAGGACCAGTTCACTTGGCAAAGGACACCACCGTCAATGCACTGACCAGACAATCACATCACAAACAAATCAACTTTAGCTCTCGCAGAACCAGGGTAGCAGGTGCCTTCCTCCAGCCGCTCACACCTATTATTGACTGCTCAGTACGCATACATGCTTAAAGCTAATATAGTTTATAGGGGTCATAATGTTCTCACTTATGTAGCTCTTGTTCCGAATGGTTTCCTCTGATAATCGTAAATACTCTGCCATTTAGAACAAAGAATACAAGTAATACCAACTTCAACCAGGACACTTGCATCTAGCTGGTAAACATCCTTTCTCGGGAGCCTTCGAGTTAACAGCCTCAAGCATCGCCCTTACACTAAAGTAGAGAAGATAGGTAACCATATTTCGCAAAAGTGAACAATAACAACAAATCAAGTACACCTAAAACTCACCGGGGGTCTTTAAAACATCCGGCGGCTTATTAAGCGTTTAAAACGAGTGTCATTTTGTAAAACTAAATATAGATTAAATTAGTGTCGTCAAAAGTTTTATCAATCTCGTAAGATCTTTCTTAATCATGTTAGACGTTCTTGTCTCATTACCAAGAAACTGTACGCAATCCCAAGAATACAAATTCTTGCTGTAGAAATATTGTCTTGAATGATCTTTTCTAAACTACATGTACTTGTGCCACTAAAATGTAAAGTTTTCTTCATCTCGGCGTCTTCGTAAAAATCACATCGTTTTCTTAAGAAATTGTGAGAAAAAACAAGCTGGAACTTTCTTGACAAGGAAATAGTTTCTTGCATGTCCTTACCTACTTTGAAAAAAGAAGCTAAATTGCTTTTTACAGTTATAATGTTTATAGGTAAAAGGGGCATTACCTCTAGCATTCGGTCACGCCATTTAATTTTCCATTCGAGCTATATCTAGTGTGTAATGAAATCTTTAACATTGGAGACAATCCTCTCAGGCGTTATATCATTGTACTTTTAATGGTAAACAAGATATTGACCAATGACAATTATTTACCGGGACCCTGTCCTCTGTTCCCACTACGCTACACGACCTAGTCAAATGTCAAGGCTTTAGTACCTTTACCGGGACCCTGTCCTCTCCTCTCTCTAGGCTACACAACCTAGTCAAATGTCAAGGCTATAATACCTTTATCGGGACCCTGCCCTCTTTTCTCACTACGTTACACGACCTAGTCAAATTTCAAGGCTATAATACCTTTTTATAGTTTTAGACCTTGGACGTCTGTGCCATTTTCCATAGTTTTAAAAATGTAATCTACAACTTTACAACATACTGAAGAGAATTCAAATGGCGACTATCAGTGGTCGTTGAGATGTATATGTTTGTCATACTGAAGTGAATTTAAATGACGACTATCAGGAGTCGTTGGGATGTATATGTTTGGCATACTAAAGAGAGTTTAAATGACGACTGTCAGTGGTCGTTGGGATGTATATGTTTGTCATACTGACGAGAGTTTAAATGACGACTATCGGCGGTCATTGGATGGGATATATCAGTGGTCGTTGGGATGTATATGTTTGTCACACTGAAGAGAGTTTAAATGACGACTA
>JAVFBX010213782.1:0-11776 GCA_034783855.1 Mopalia kennerleyi
GACGAGCAGAGTATGTGTCACGTGACGCTTGTTAACCAATCTCAACCGAACAAATCTGTGCATTAGTTATCAATTGGACTAAACAAGCATCTCTCAAGGGACAGATCAAGCCATTTTGGCGCTAGTATGTAGAATTTTGTAGATATTTAGACGCATCACGGTTTTTAAGTGTCAAGCATAGAATTCTTCTTAGTATATCTGTCAGATCTGAGGCACTTTAATCGAGGTATTTTCTCTTAGCATAGCGGCCATTTTGTAATATGGCGGTAAGTCAACCTCAATTGTCCACAAAGAATTTTCCATGAGCCATTTGTTAACGTGTGCTTCATACCATGATTAAATAGTCAACGAAACCCCAATCTGTAAATTCAAAACAAAATAAATAATAAAAAGCACGTCCTTGCAATTACATAGCATTTATCAATATTTGACCGACATGACTTGAAGTGTAATCTATAGTTAGAGTAGAGCACATATACAATGTATTGCCTCAAGAAATTAAACACGGATTGCACTTACAACTTTTGTTTACAATTGATGATCAATATTTCGCAATTGTTAAAACTATTGTCAGGGATTCTTAACAATGGTTTTAAAATTAATTAAAAAATGATGATCTCAATGAATCCACTGTTTGTTTTATTATTGTTTAAATTTTGCTCTACTTTGTGGCACAACACAATAAAGTTCCAGAAAGAATAGTATTTTGACCATTTAAATTGAAATACGTAAATTAGCTATGCTTTGTAGCGTAAATATAAGGCATCATTTCGGCGCTTTGAAATACATTTTATGTTTTGTAAAATACATTGTGAACGGTTCTAAATATTCACTCGTTGTAGTGTTGTAGTTGTATCGCCAATCAATTTTGTTTGCTTTTTTTATGTGTCTTAATCTACATATCACTTCACCTTTGTTTGTATATTGTAATTAAACAAACATAATAACCGAAGTTCTTAATTGCTATCGCTTTCAATATTCCGTTTGATAATCGGCACGCTTGAAGTGCATGGCTTCTCATTTCTGTATGGACAAATGAACCAGCAGAAATAACACACCAGTAAACACTCGTTCTTTTTATGTAATTGCTTTATTCTTCAAATACCTGAACGCGAAATAAATCGGATAACATTCAATCTACTTCAGCTGACTTATTCTTCAAAGAAATCAGCGATATTGTAAAGGTTTGGCCAACAGTGGATATTTGTACAAACAGAACCGATTGTGATTAATCGACAGTATACTAATTTATATACTTCATTAAACCATCCACAATCTGGTAGAATCAGACTAAATGAAATATGCAAATAAATTAAAGAGTGTAAATTGTATCCGTTTGTTTTTAACAAAAAGGCATGAAGACAAGTTTGTTTTGATTTAGATACATGATATTGGTCAAATATCCATGTCCCTTTTATCCAGCCAACGCCTTAAGATAAAATGGCATTTCACTGTTATGGTTCTGTTACCGAACGTGAAGATTAAAATACTGAATGTAGAAACGGAAAGAGTCATCGATTAACCAGAAAGTTCCATTTCCAGCCTTCGCTATCTCTCCGATATTGGTAAAAACTTCAAGGATTTTACTTCAACATTTTGCGTCATTTTTATGCAACGCAAGCGGTGCATATAAAGGAATTGAGGCCACACTCCGACGAAACCATTGTCGAAAGTCAGCGGAGATACAATTATCTTGATTATTTGTAAATATAGATCGACCTGACATTTCGTTCTTATAAGTTATTAAAATATTATTTTACTGATGTCTCTCCTAATGTCCGCCGTGTGTAGGATTGTTTGATCCGAAGTGTTTTATGTTAATCCAAAAAAAATATTTCTGATAATTTTTTTAGCTATGAATATTCCGTGTCTCTGACGAATGAATAGGACAAAATTTCCCACTCTGAAATCCTAAGTAACATTTGGCCATCAATATTTTGAACTACCGGACTGTTGGCAATGAGATCAGACATCTATGTTGAAATGTTTCTTTGAAACCTGCTAGAAAAGTCCTCAACGGCAAAAATTTCTTCACGGACCATCCTAACGACAACGATTTGAAAAAATGTTGACGTTTTAAGGCGGGGACTTTGTTGATGTGATAGATGAGAAGCTTATATTGCACTGCCATAAACTCTCTTGTCGTTAACGCTTCTGCCAAAATGACAAATAATAATTGATAGATAATTACCTTCCACTCGACTACAGATAAAGTAATAGTCGATATAGCAAACGTCAGTTCCCGATTCCACGGTAAGACCGCCATTTATAGTGTAAAATTTATCAACTCTGGCTTAGTTAGAGTTAAAGCTAAGATCACGAATACATCCATGATTGAATATTAAAATACGCGTATTGTCTTTTTGACACACGTCCAAAGTAACACAACTCATTCCGTATGTTTAACGATTTTCTTGTTCTTTTGACTCTGTAGGTGAGAACTTAAAAATGGATTTGCGGTAAAGGCAACTGAATAAATGTTAAAGAAAATAGTCTTATTTCTTAACAAAGTCTTCGGGATATACCATTGCAACACCAATTTAAGCGAAGTTAATTTTAGTTGTAAACTTATAGGCACGTTTGAAAAGCAGTAATAACTCTTTGTGGATATTGGAGTTCGCGTGGCGCTGCTTAGCGACCGCGTATCGCGTGCCGCCATTTTCTTTACTCCCGTGAGTCAACTTCCGGTTCAGAGAAGGGTTATTTGTTGACACAGTCCTGCACAGTTATTGAATAGAACGACTAATATTTGCAAAAGGCTGAATCAATCGACAATAGCACTGACAGATTACAAGCTGATTAAATCTCAGCGACAGTTTGTGGCTGTATTATTATATTCGCTATAATCAACATCTCTATTTCACCATACACGAAACGATCGCCATATTTGTACTGTCACTAAGTGGGCCCATTAAATATTACGTCAAAGGTGCGGAAATATCCGCTTTTAAGCCCACTGGTGAGTGAATAACGACGACAAAGACATTTACTCATAACTGGCCGAACAGAGGCGCATGCATTTACAGGAAAGGTGGATATACGTAGTTTGAGAACTCCATTACCAAAAACTCTCTGTTCATTGCTTGTTATCGTTAACACAAACATGTTCTGGTTTTGTAAGTGAGGCTATATATCGATGTCATTTAAGAGAAAATCCTGAAAAAAACAATTTTTTCTCATAAAAATATTAGTTTTGATATAAATAACATTTGCTTAACAGCTATAAGTAGGCGCAATTATCACGTAACTTATAGCAATCCTCGCGGAAAGTAGAAATAAAGGTAGGGCCTACACCGTTATTTATTGACTGACTTCGATTCAGTCTGCTGTTATCAGAGTACCTTTATAGTGCAATAAATTACACTATACCTGACAGAGCTAACAAAACCAACAGTAGCTATACACCGTCAATTGGGAAGTCATCGGGACAAGTTTATGTTCTGCTGTGAAATGTTACCTGACCATTTAAAGGCAGTAGATGATACCTTCTAAACAGATTCCAGCATTTGGTAGATTTGGTCTCATGCACAGACCAAATTATGAAACGTGTATAGGACTGCATAATTCAACTAACGCTCCTTTGAATAAAACTGTATTTAACGAATGGCTTAGATCGAACCAAGTGGTCTAACGTTTTGTGGTCTTGTCAGAATGTTCATTAGATGTTCGCGGGTAAATTTTTTTTTCTTAAGGACCCATGGCAAGGCGGTCATTAGTCACTGGGACTTCGTTGTCCCACCAATGAATAAAGTAAATACAGCAAACATGTTCTCTTAATTGTATGTAATGTAAACACCAATCTCTATGTTTATCTTGATGCGACATCAAACGTCGACCCGCGACTTGGCCAAAAGCCCAATGCGTGGTTGCATTTTGTATCAATTTTGTCTTCAAACATTATCTGCTATTATAATGCAAATAGTAACATGCGGTCAGTTTAGCTGTTAGAGTCGATTAACAGTGTGATACCACGTGACGTCACTCTCCATGGTTTAACGGAGATGTATGTGTTTCAGGCAAACATATGTTAATATCTATAGACATCCATATACATAATATAGGGAATGCGTGATAAGAGCGTGAAAATCTGAAATTCGTAGAAACTGTTTGAAAAAAAGCGTTAATTTGTGGGACATTAATATTACGACTGCCGGATTGATTGGTTGATAGGTTGAATCATGGATTGATTGATTGCTTAATGAATGGATGGATGCGTAGATTCCATCTTGCTAAGCCATGGAATCTTGACCACAGGTAAAACCCCAATCAACCATCCGAGCTATCAGTTTCGGGTCTGATCAATATTGTTTTATAAATGTCCAGGTAAATAAATATACACACCTCCACGATATGTTTGCCTATTCTGCAAATTTGTCAGGTGAAGTAAATACCTTAATATTATCATTGTAATGCATCACGTGGTATATTGACATAGCCCTAATATGTGTTGACACGCCCTGCTCCAGTGACCAATCTGAAATTGATGGTGGTATCAGTTCTGTACAAATAATATCCCATTTAACATAAATCATATCATGACCAGTAGAACAAACCCATTAGGATCATTATACACTTTACACATTAAATACGGGCTGGTCGAATTGAATAAAAAGTAACATATATATATAATAGTATTGGTTGACTCCGTGCCCTGCCAAATTGACAGGACACGTTTTATTTACAAAGTCTTTATACTTGGCCTCCTGCTTGTCCAATGACTATACACACGCTTCCGTTGTATGCTACATTATACATTAGTGTACAATGTGGCGAGCAAATGTTTGTCGGTTGTAGGAGTTGTCCTGAAATATATATATGGAAATAAGATGTGGTAGTCAACGTTTATTGCGCGCAAGAAGCAGGTCGTATAGAATGTAGTAACTATTTAACTCATAATTAGCCATTGTCTTTTCTGTTTGTCTACACTAAAAATCTCGAAGCAAATTCAGGGACAAACAATTATCATATTGAGTTGATTTTTCTTACAAATATCCCGAACACACATTATCCATCAACGGTTAATATTATCTGGCTATTGGATCAAAAATAACCTTCTTTAGATAGACAGTAGCCTTATTATCAGTTAATTGCTAGTTGATTGGCTGTACCATGTCTATAATATGTCTTCTCTTATTGCAGTTTACTCAACAACATATTATTAAGAGACCACTTATTCTTTGTTGTTTTTTTAATGATATAGGTATGTACGTGTGTAATGCAAGGTTTCGAGGTGGTGTACAATTTTGTATATGATCCACCAACGGACAAATCAATGAAGAGTATCGAATCTCCAACTTGGGTTAAATAAACAGTTCGAGTATTTTGGAGTATTTCAGAGTATTTTAGTTGTCAACCATGAATGAGAGTTTTCACGTAACAATCATAACTTTGTGTTCCTTGTCTATCAAGAAAATACTAAAGAAATTGACTCTTTTTGGACACTGGCTTGTTACTCGACGTCTACATTCTTTTGGACCAAGACAATTGTGCTTTTCACGATAAACAAATGACGAGGTGAAAAGCGCTTCTCGGGCATTACCCTACACATGTCAGTCCACATCAAGTCATGTAGTACTTTCAACAATGTAGATTGTTATGAACAAGTTGTTTTGTAAAAGAATGTCGATTTTATCAGGAACCAAATGTTTTCTTAAAAACTGGGTGTTTTGGAAACAAGATATCTTCTATAGTAATGTAGATTTCTTCAGAAACAAGATATTTGTATTACAATGTAGATTTCTTCAAAAACAAGATATCTTGTGTAACAATGTAGATTTCTTCAGAAAAAAAATATTTTGTATAATAATGAAATTTCCTCACGATCAAGATGTTATGTATAAGAAAGTAGAATTGTTCACAAGCAAGGCGTTTTGTATATCAAAGAAGATATTTACCCGAATAAGAAGTTCTGAACAAAGATTCAGCTTTCTTCTCGAACAAGATGTTTTGTATAATGATATAGATCTCTGTAGGAACAAAACTTTTTTTGTAAAACAATGGAGCATTCTTCAGAAGCAAAATGTTTTGTGAAACAATGTAGCATTCTTCAGGACCAAGATGTTTTGTAAAACAACGGAGAACTCGTCGGGGACAAAATGTTTTATTAAACAATGGAGAATTCGTCAGTAACAAAATGTTTTGTAAAACAATGCCGCAGTTTTAAGGAACAAGATGTTTGTAAAACACTGTAGAATTTGTCCGGACCAAGATGTATTGTACAACATGGTATAATTAAACATGGTGTTCTGTATACAATGTAGATTTCTTCAGGACCAAGACCAGCTTTATAACAAACTAGAATTATTCGTAAACAAAATGTTTTGTCAAATGGCCAGAAAAACTTTCTGAGGTGTTAATGGGCAACTGGACTTAACGGCTTCTGACGTCATAGAAGAGGAGAAAAGCGATAAACTTTCTAACCACACGGTTTTCAGGAAACGGTAGAGTACAAAAATAAAGAGCCATGAAACGCGATTAATTCCAGACAGTCACGCAACTTCCCAGCGATTTAACGACCAATTGCGTGTGGATATATTGTTCAGGAAAAGGTCATACGAAACAGTATTGTACTAAAAGTACAAAGCATCTAACTAAACTCATTGGGCAAGGAATGAGTGTATAACTTTAAGGAGAAATACTTTGTTGTTAATGACTACGACTTGGACACCGGCTCGGGAGCCAAAGTTTGATTTAAACAGCGAGTCTACATAATTTACATAATTTCTTAGCCACTTTTTAATATGTGAATACTGTCTGCAGTTTGCTAAGATGAATATCATTTCTATACGCAGACAAACAACTAATGCCTTACCGGTGCCTCTATAAATCTTATTTTATTTGATTACTGCATTATTATTTATTTTGTTTAAATTATTTATTACTTGAATTATATTTCAGACTATCGAATCGAAGTATAGGTTACTTCGCGGCATGTAGTTGAATGTACCGTCTTCACCGCTGAAGAGGGCGTTTCACACTCCCGGTATATGGAGTTCTGATATTAATGATTAAGGAAAATAAACAATCCGTGACTAGAAGTGCCTGGTTAATATCATTAATAACCAGATTCTTAAAAAGATTTTCGATTGGTTTGTTTAAAACTGAAGCGGAACCTATAAACTACTGTTGTAAAACATTGTTTTTGGTAAGCGTTTGCGATTATTACTCATCTTGTGGTCATGCATTGCAATCATACCATATTCTGTGTCGTGAATCAAATTTCAAAATTACATTTCATTTTCGCCATTGCACTGTCTGTAGTTCTGCACAATGCGCCTTTACCTACCTACAGAAACTTGGCATTATCGGAGTATCGAGCGTGAATCTTAACCCAATACGGGCTATTTGTCCGTGTCCCTCTCACAAATAATCCGTACCCTGTGACGTGGCGGTGGCAAATGAAAAGATAGGTTAACACAATACGTGATTGAATTCCTTACCGCTATTGGTTTATATATTGAGATTATCATCAAGCAATCCACAATATTAAACCTTCTGTTAGCATGAGTCGGATTTCTGCTAACATTTGGATTCGAAAATTTAAACTCATGCTGACTCTTGTCTTGTCTCGCCATTAACACGTAAATTCTTGATACTCTGTGTCGTCACTCGGTGGGTCTTCTAGTATGATAATTTTGTGATGGATCCAGTGACAGAAGCGGGCGGTTGAAAGGAACAATTTTCGTTAAGTTTCATGTGTTTGGGATACAACAAAACATATAGATCTGGGAAGAAGACTTATTTTTATAAACTCTGTATGATAGACAAGAACTGTTTAAGTCCTAAAGCTTACAATAATCATATATATATTTTTCACGGTAGATACAGAAAATTGTGATCGAACGATAAGGACAAATGGCTGACGGAGGCAATAGACTACCTGCAGAACTACGGACGATGACGATAGTGGCCCCTCGAGTATCGGCTTTTAATCCATGTCCACGTAAAGTAGTTATTGAACAGATAACGTATTTAGATCAAATCGCCCACGTAGAGCCAATGTTATCTCCGCGCACATTTCATGCAGCTAACTTCTAGATTTCAATAGTTATTGAAGCGATGGCAATGCAAAGACTATTGTGGAAATGTTTTTATTTAGTAATGTTGCTTTTAGAAACTGAAACACAACGCATATTATTTACAATACCGCAACATTGGTTTTGTAGTGGGTTATCTTTCTTCGATTAATAGATAAATATAAGTATATAGATACAAGGTAAACATTGTCCCTTGAGCATCGCGAAATACGCATATTATCGAGGGTCTGAAGTATTCTGATGAGTAAATAATGTTAGCGTATGTACTAATGTCACAGTATTATTGCTTATATCGTACGTACTTATGTCAGAGAAAGATTTGTTTTGTCGTACGTATTAATGTGACATAGTCTAAATAGTTCTTGTATCGTACGTACTAATGTGACAGAAATAGTTCTTCTGTCGATCGTACGTACTAATGTGACAAAAATAGTTTTTATATTGTGAGTGCTAATGTCACATAAATATTGCTTGTTTCGTACGTGCTGATATAAAAGAAATATTGCTTGTATCGTTTGTACAAATATCACAGAGATTTTTTTGATCGTACGCACTGATGTAAAAGAAATATTTATTGCATCGTTTGTACAAATGTTAAGGAAAGATTTCTTTGATCGTACGTACTGATGTAAAAGAAATATCGCTTGTAGCATACGTACTAATGTCACATAAATATTGCTTGTATTTTGCTTACTAATGTCACTGAAATATTGCTTGTAGCATGCGTACTAATGTCACATAAAAATTGCTTGTATCGTACCTACTGATGTAAAAGGAATATTGCTTGTATTGTACGTACTAATGTCACATAAATATTGCTTGTACCGTACGTGCTGATGTAAAAGAAATAGCGCTTGCATTGTACATACTGTCAGAGAAAATTTGCATGTATCGTACGTACTAATGTCAGAGAAAAGTTGCTTGTATTATACATATGGTATGCAGTGAATGAACACGATAGGTTGTACCCTACAGACATCTTAATTATTATGCTTTTAAGCCACCTTGAAAGCCGAGGGAACCTCTCATCATTTAGTCGAAATTCGTCTTTTACATTTCGAAAATTCGTTTCCATGTTTGTTTAGAACTCATCGACGAATACACATACTAAGAAACAAATCGTTATTTCGTTATATAAACTAGATATGATACTTTGTTACCTATATTAAAACTAATACAGATTGGACTGTCAAATACCTAATACCGTTTAGAAAATGATGGTTATGGATTGGATTGGATAACTAAAACACATTGACAGTAAACAAAAATTCATTTAATTATTTACTGACCTTCGGAGAAATCCTTGCTGATCTGTTGTGTGAATATTCTTGACACTTTGGTTGAGTTCCAGCAAAGTATTGAGTTATAAAATGGCTACTAAGTCCTAACAACACGCATATGCTGTCGTTATTAATAAACCGATAGACCGTCTTAATTAGACACGGTCTACTTTAATAATTAAGTATTGGTTCTCCAAAGTTGTTTGTGAAAATCTTAATGGACTGTCAATTAAGGTCAACGACCACCATCGATAGGTTCAGTTCAAGAATGATATAGTCCAAAGTCTTTACATCACAAGGTCACAAAAGACTCGAATGCGTAGGAATATCATTTACTCTAAATAAGTGTTGCACGTGAATTGTGTTCGGTTCTTCCACTGGAAGCCAATCGATCCTGTTATACGTGGTGAACTTTGGGAATCCCACACGACTTAGTTGGTAAAATAATTCAATAGAAAAATAAGCCGGTTATTTGCTTTGTTTAAAGGCGTCGAAAGCAAACTATATCTATAGGCACAAACGGTGTTTGAAACACGAACAGTTGGTATTGAACCTAGAACAATTTCCAAGAATACTTAACCGAATTTCGTATATAATCTCTTGTTCAATTTAGGGACTCGAATTTTTTCTCCAACTTCGTAGCCAGTAAACAGTTTTCTTCTTTGTCTTAAGCTTTGACAATATCAAGCATACGTTGATTGGCTTTACTGACTAACAAAACACTTCAACTAGATTGCTAACAGGATCAAACTCCACAAGCCCGTATATTACTTCATTCGGGTTCAACAGATGTCAATATGTGCGGAGTTCAGTTCAGTCGTGCACATTGTTTTCTCGCTAGTCGGTGTCTACATATTAGTATTGAAGGGTTGTCAACCTACAGCACTTGGTTCATCGATCCACCCGAGGCTGTAGCCAAACAGCCGCACTATAGCCTTATCGTGGAAACGTTTAACGGAACTGTATAGTATTTCGCCGAGGCTATAATAGCTGATAAATATTGATAGAGGAAATCGAAGTAAAATAGGTGGTGTGTGTGTTTAGAGACGGACGATACGTAGTTGAATGTGTTTCTTTACAACTGAAAGAAACTAAGTATCTTGGGAAGGTTATATTGAGTAATGAGCCCCTACCATTTTCGCCCATTAAACCATAATGCCCTACCGTTATCAAATAAGTTTTATCGCCCCACTTTGATATTTAAAAGTCAAGGAAGTGAAGCAATGAAAACCGATAACGCAATGACTTTGTACAAATAGACTCAGCAACTTTATTAATTTGAACGCTTCGACCTGTGATAAACTCTTCAAGCGGAAAACCATTACGCGATAAAAAGCGGTAATTAATGAAACCAATTCTCCGTTAGTTCTTTCCTACGATGGTACCCAAGGCTTTGTTTCCGCTGGATTTACGTCTCTAACACCTTATGGACCTATCCAGGTGCTTCCTGTTCAACAAAGTCAATATAATGTAGCGCCCTTTTAAACCAGACGCGTGCAGCCGTGGCCTAGTGGTTTGAATGTCTGCTTACTAATCCTACTTCGATGTAACGTCCACTGATTCAAGACCGCCTGTCAGCCATATGCTATATGAGTGAGTCACCCAATGTGGCTCCGGCAATCACCGGGTTGGTTTTAACGAAGAAGTTTCCTCCGGGTTTTCAGCCGGGTTTAAGCAAGGGACACAGTAAAATGGACAATCCGTGTCATATAAATGAAATACCTCATATATAAATGAGTACGACGCTAAACCCTAGTCAAACATAGAAACAATTTAAACCAGACTCGAGACTTTGTTACTTGTAACACCCTGGGAATATTCGGGATTGTGTAAGACGTATGGGCCGTCGTGCATCTCGGTACAATGTAAACAGGGACTAGATCAAATATAGATATGTAAAGTTGGGATTTCTGCGCAGGTTTTGGTCTCGCTAAATTGCGGGATTAAGAAGCTTTTGTCAGAATGAACACAAATTTAGAATATTTTGTAGACATGACCTTGTAGTCTGGCAACAAATCTTCAACAGTTTAATTGTCTTCCTGGTAGGTTTGTTGGGTGTTTCCCCATGGGGCCTTGGTTCTTCTGGCTGAGGTGAATGCCATGTCTTTATCCGATGCCGCTACAGGTCTTAACCTGCTTTATCCCCTGAACTCAAGTATTTACCAACGGATTGTTGTCCAACCTACCCCTTATAATCACACAATATTTGTGATATATCATATCAATGATTGATTGATTGATTGACTGAGTGGTGGGTTAAACGAGTGATTGATTGAAGGAGTGATTGATTGACTGAGCGATTAATTGACGGAGTGATTAATTGATTGAATAGTTGATTGGTTTATTGGCTGATTGATTGATTGATTGATTGGTTGGTTGATTAGTTGATTGATTGATTGATTGATTGATTGATTGATTGGTTGATTGATTGATTGATTGATTGATTGATTGATTGATTGA
>JAVFBX010213793.1:0-11775 GCA_034783855.1 Mopalia kennerleyi
TAACAGAGGTAACTCCCATGGATGTACTTTCATCATATGGCTTAGTTATCCACGTGTTTATTGTTTACGTCTGAAGGTTATTCTGGTGTTGATATAATAACATCATTGGAACTACATCATTATTAAAATACTTCCAGCGGACGAAAGTTTAATTATTTGCAACAAGTTATAAATAAAAAAGGAACAGTGTTTTATTTAAATGAGATTTTAACCAAGAAACAGGCTTGTTTGATGTGGGGTTTTGTGATACAAATCCGCGGAGTACTTTGGTTGATTTCCACACAGGCGCGTTCAAAACATCCGGGGAACATTACACCTTTTCGTGTAATATTATTGCTTCCATTCACGTCAGAGACAACTGTACCGGTACGGAAAGTGTCGAAGGATGTTCCGACATGCTGCGTGAAGTAGATAATTATAATAATCTACAGCGTCATACAGTAGACAGCATCCTATATTTTATAACATGGGCGATGAAAAATAGCACGTCTACAGAACGGAATACTGTATGCCGTTTCACACTTCTAGTTAATGGACTACTGCTCCTACAAATGCTCAGCGAAAGCTCGAATCAGAGATTAGAAACTTAATATGGAAACCTGTCTTATAGGACATGTTTTCACAGTTAGCTAATTATAGCAAGTGGTCTACAGTGTATGATACAGAGGGAGATTTGAATGATTAAAGGGAGAATACCAAGAATAGTTGACGTCTGAAAAATTATGTTAGAAGAAATTACCTGAACATAGCTTGATAATCGGCTTGGGCTCTGGTCGCAAACGCATCAATTGTCTCCCCTTGTTCCTTTGTTTTGGTTTTGGCCAGCTTCAGCTGACCACCAAACTTAGCTGATTTAATGTAATGGGTGCCCCAACGTAAAATAAAATCCTCTGTAAACAAACAAATGTTAGTTAAGTGACCCAACTAAGAACCAAACATCGACAACTCCCACCTACCGACGTAAGCTACACACTATTACATAGGTAATAATAAGTATCCAAAGCATCATTTGTCGATCAAAGTCTTACATTTCTGAGTCCCTAGAAATTGTGTCATATACTATACAATCAACAAGTATATTCCACGAATAAAACCGGTAGCATGTTAAACAGAAAATTATAGAACTAATTCAATTAGGCCTACCGTCTTATCACTTAGTCGCACCTAATTTATTAAGTATGTTGTCCCGTCACGTGGTTTGTATTGATCTATCGCCATTTTTCTAGCCCGTTTATCAAATCATTATTAGTGACATAAGTTAATCGAAATACAAAGCTTCCTATATTATCCTCTATATGCCCTAGATAAGTAGAGAATAATTTCACGGATTAATTTCAGACACTGTATTACTGTGAACACGACTACTTTGTAACATTACTGCATTATTTTACAATGTTATTGTATCTACATGTTGTAAACTCGATTACTCTGGAACAAATATACGGATTAACTTGAGACACCAGATGGGCTTACTTTTCACCAAATTCGCTAAAACAAAAAGGCCACCTAATCTTGGAATTTACCTCGTTTGTATTTAGAAGAAGGATAGGATTGCATTTCACCAAATTACTCAAAACAATATGCCCGACATTGCATCATTTTGCAATATTGACGCCTATGTGGAGTTAACATGATAATTTGAGAACAAATTCATCGATAAACTTGTACCGTGCTTAATCTGCTGAAGATGACAAATTGGTATGGATATCACAAAATTCAATAAAACAAAATGGCCACCATAGCAGAATTGGGCAATATTTGCATCTGTATATGTAGTGAACTCAAGGCTTGAGAACAAATTCACCGACTTATTTCAAACTCGGCGAATAGTTTACTCCAGTTAAGAAACCGATCAGATTGCATTTCTTTCAATCGGCAAACCAAATTTGCCATTACATATTGACATTGTCAGATATTAACTTCAAACGTCGATTTTCTGTTAATACCATAGGTGTGGTTGCATTTTACTAAGTTTCATGAAAAATATGTCCGACTGCATGCTGTAACAATATGGTGCATGCTAAACGCCATAACTTTTCCTCTTTGGCTCTTTGTAGCGCAGCAAATTTTTTTTTGACTTTGGAAGGAGGAAGGAGGTGACTGAAGCGAACATAATAGTAAATGGGTTCCATCGTATGTGACAAAGTGTTCAGAATAAAGCTATCAGCGCACGGACACAGGGCTTTAAATGACATTGTCCGGGCGTTTAAGAAAGAATAAATCATTCACAATTTGCATAATGAATAGATTAAGGCACAATTCTAGAAATACGCAGGCATTGAATGGTTAACACAGTAGTTTGTATAACAACTGATGTTGTTTATGGTATAATGATTTATAAACAATATCCTTTTCAGATAATTGGAAAGGATATTACACTCTTTGGTGAATATAAGACGAGTTTCAAATATTATAATGATACTTACGGAATTTTTGTGAATCGCTTCCCACAAATGACTGCGGTAATAACAGGAAATCCTGTAGAAACTCAAGGTTGAGGTCGTCATAGGAGACGTCATCTAGAAACAGTTCATATCTGAAAGGCAAAGCATTCTGTCATATTTTTTATTATTCAGTTAAGTGGCATTCTTATACAACGCGTGTGAAAGCTGGCGTTGGTCATTTTCAAGCGTACGGTATCAGTATCCCCCTTCCCCCGCCCTCCAAAATGTATGGCTCGCATAGACCACCATAATACTGAGGCTGCATGCGCCATCCAAGTAAAACAACCAGCCTCCAACAAGTATTAATAAGTAAATCAATCAACATATGAATAAATTCAGTTAGTCAGTAAATTAGCCAATAACCGAAAAGACAAAGAAATCGTCATATATCAGCGCTGTCATCAGTCCGTACTCAACATCATGGATGTGTCACAGGAAATTTACATGGTATACAAGACATATATATACATATTAACTGCCCTCTTACATAATCATTATCAACTCATGTATACCCATTATTGAGAAATCTGCTGTTGATGTTTTCTGCCATCTCACATCTAAATATATTTGTTATTTCCATTGTACATTACATTACCTCCTCGTGATGAGTTGAAGTCGAAATATTGAGAACGTGTGTGTTTTCAAAAATTCTTTATTGCTTTCTTTGGCCATCTTCCTATGCAAGGGTCAGTATGTGTAAGACAAGACTTCAACATTACTATCCCTTGCTGTCATTCGAAGAAAAAACTTGGCAAAAATTTAATTGGACTATGGTAGAAACACGTAGGCCAATCAAAACGTCGTTTACACATCAAAGTCTACAGCAAACAAGCGTGGCGTCACGGCCGATTAACATGTCTGTGATGACGTCAGGACTCGTTTATGGGACTAAAATCGTGCGTGTATATTACATATAAAGCTTATTTGTCATCCTGTGTTTAGACGGCCTCTTTCTTATTCTAAGAAAGCCAACTCAGGTTCTGTTGCCTATGGAGGCAAGGTAAGAAAGGAAGAGAGGCTTAATTCAACGATCTTCTTTTCCGTCTTGCCTCGGGAAGATGTCTTTTGGCCAGCTGTTCAGAGAATAAACTAGATAATGGACATATTTAGGCCAAAGTTGCGACATATTTTTGTTTGTTTTTTGACACAAGCATGTTCTTTCACATATGTGTTATATTTTTTATACAATGTTAAAAAAGTATTTATTTTGCCGGTGTTAAAAAAATTCGACAAATATAACAGACAGTTATTTTACACATCCGCTTAAAATATCAACCGAGGGCTGAGGAGGTTGCTTCGCGCTGCAGAGCAATTGACTGATGGCCGCGATTTATTATTCCTATGCAAAAAGGCTTTAAAATAAATGTTTGTTTGGGCCGTGTACAATTGTTTGACAAAACTTTTGCTTTAGTTGTACATATATAAATAACAAATTGTAAATTTGTGGAAATGATCCAACAAATGGGCAACACTACAAAAAAAAAAGGAAATAAACATAATTGACATATAATGATAAAACTGACTTCCCGAACATACCGCAATGGCACTTGGCTCTACTAAGCGGCTTTTCAGTAGTTTACCTGATTACACTGAGCTCCAACATTGACATGTAGACGGCAGCTGCTCCGCTTTCCTGGTGCTGTCCTGCATAGGCTGCAAATTGTGATTGCTTCACAGAGCTTGAACTTCTGGAAAAACTGTTGTCTCCACCTCCCGCACCAAAGAGACCAAAGAATCCCCCCGATGACCTGCCGTAAGCCTTTACCGTCGCTTCCTGGAACATATAGCTAGACTGAGCCACGGCTGCTTTTCTCTCAAGGTAGGACTGGTATTTTTGAGCTGACTCAAATGCCATACTTTTTGTATTGGTGTCATAGACTCCATGTACTGTCATTGTATCTGGAACGCTTCGATGACCATACCTACAAAACGCCAAAGAAAACCAGTAAATTTATATACATTTTCTCTGTTTAGAAAGACTATTTGACGTGCCTCCGCTGGATTTGAGCTCTGGTGTCTGACCAACAGGGCACATCGCCCTCCCTGACTGGATAAATTACCCACAAATGTGTTCATTATGTGTTTATTCATTCCGCTGGAGATCAGCAAAATTATGAAAGAAATCAAGATTTTGACTGAATAGTTCGGCTGTATTTTCCATCGTCAGAATTGTCTGTCATTTATAATTCCTGTATATCCGTGTACATCTCACCGCTGTTCGCTGCTGACGAAAGCAAAATAAAACCGAAATATTCCGTCAGAATGCGTCTTTCATTCCTTGGAGCTGCACTTCTTGTGTATCTATTAAAACTCTCAGAGGAACTAATGAAAATCTAGATTTGGTTTGTACTAGATTGGTATAATCTGTTTAAAATGCTCTGATCGGATCATGAATGTGAGAAGTCAGAATTATTCTGCTACTCACGGGGCCACCGTTTGTTGAAAATGGCCTGGTTTGCTTGATGCCGCGCTCAAGCACCACTTGTAGTACCCCACTTCGCCCTTCAATTTAAAGCTAACGTGTAAATATTGACACTTTACGAAGGTTAATATGTCATCTGTTCACTATATATCTGTACAAAGGAAGGCAGTTCCACACTGTGGAAGTGATCAGTTGAAACTGACCTTCTGTTTTGAAAGCATGTTCTCTGAATAACACTTTTTTTCCTGGAAGCGGAACTGTAATCTCCTCTTCCATCAAAACCAACGCCGATGAAATTAGCAGCATCAAGCATGACCTGTCAAATCGAGTAAATACTTTTAGTATTTATGGTGGTAATTGATGAATACAAATTGTTTAGTACGGTATTGCTTCCAACTTGCCTGACTATAAGATGATAGACACTAGCAAAAGGAATTTAAAATGGCACACTGTTGAATTCGTTGAACAACCTCTTTCTTATCGAAACTTATCTACAGCAAGCAAACAAGTATACTTACCGCACATTTAGACAACGGTTGTAGTGCCTGGTAGCATGGGTCATTCTTCGCCAAGGGCCTGGTACCAAAACACCCATTTAGCAGAGCGTTACCGACCCCGCTGGAATATTGGTAGGGCGTTACACTGTCTGTACCTGGCTGTACCCTAAAGAGTAAAATAATTGTCTGTGAGGTAGGCAAATCTATACTCAAGAATAAATGTTTACAATGGACATTTCATGTTATGGACAGGAAACAAATTTATAGATTTTCCGTAAATTGGTATATATTTTCTTTTTAAGACATGGTTGATGAGGATGATTTATACAGTAACGGTAGACTGATAAACATAGACTAAATCTTGTCAGCATGAATTACGATAACATAAATCTGTCGTTAAGATGTCATATAATAGTGATAAAATAGTTTTTTTAAAAGTAAAAAATATTTAACATGTTTGTATTATCATTTCTTAACTTACTCCCTGTTCTTGTAAACTTGTTTAATTTTCCAGGCGGGTGGTGCAAACATATTCCCCAGGTCCATGCCCTTTTCAGGAACAATACTTATCTCAACCTGCAATATAGAGTTTAAAAAACCAATATAGTTTCTAAACGGATTATGGCTCACCACTTCCTGGAGATATATTAGATGTATTCTAACAATGAGGTGTGTTTGGTGTCGATTATATGACTGATGGGTGTGTCAAATCTCGTATCCCCTTTCAGCGTCTAAGTCAAGCAGAAATCAAGTATGGTGTCCAAAATGGTCATTTTGACTCACTGAGTGTCCAATTTTTACAGTTTCTATATCTTCTGCATGTAAAAGTTTCTTTAAATAAAGTGTCCGAATGAGTCATCACTTTAGTTGTATCTGTACGAATCTTAGAGATGGCGACAACCCTCTGAATAGTTAATTAACCTAAAGCCAAATTGATTATGTCTTAAAATATAACTTGGTGACTGGATGAATATAATGACACCTACCCCGTCCTGTAAGAATTCACTTTGTTTTTGTCCTAACTGGCTCAAGACTGACTTAACATTTTCTTGATGTTCTTTACTTTCTTTGTCAGAACTTGTTAAAAACTTGTCGGTAAATTCTTTTAGTTCCTTGTCAATTTCATCTTTTCTGTTTCTATCAAAAAGCTCGGAGAACAGCTTATTAGCGGTCTTCTTCACTAATTCCGTGCCCACTTTAATCATTTCCGATTTGAAAACTTGAGCTGCTCCTCCGGCGACAGCCGCTTTCCCACCACCTGCTGCAAGAACTGAAACAAGGCAATAAAATACAGCATCCGGTACATATATTCTCTTTTTTACAACGAGCAGTATTACGAGCAATATTACTATTATCGCACGGCATCGACAGAAATTATGTAACACCGTGTTATGTCAGCGAGATGCCACATGAGTCACTGAGGTGGTTTCAACCAATCAGAAAAAGCATAAGACATATTACAACAACGCGATCTATAGTATTCTTAATCGGATGATTCCTGGTACATTTGTTATTTATTTATTGACATTCCCTTTTTGAATATTTAATTTATCGTACTGACAATACGAGATTTCGTCCCATATGTTTTACATGGGTTTCACAGGATATTCACTAACTCGCCATGACATCTATCAAATATCGTAAGTAGCTTCAAATAAGTTACATTTTATTGTTCTATTCAATATTACGGACTAAATCAGACAGGCATCATTATTGTACAGTTAATATTTTTCCTTTTATGATGGTTTTCAATATAAGATTCCGTCCCATATATTTAACATGGGTTGGTAAAACTCAACTTTTTCTCAAATTTAACTAAAAGCTTTATATAAATAATATGGGATGGTTCTTATTTGCTCGTGTGTGCCCACTGTGAGAGCAATCGTTCGGATGCAGAAATTAACCGATAGAATGGAATGTTAGCTACCTAACAAAGTATAAATAGTAGTTTTGAATACCACAGGAAAGACGCTATGGACGAAAAGAGCTCTGGAATACGCCTGTATGACATGTAATAATTTATCACCATATGTACTGTTACGAATTTCGATATTTAATTGCGCATGTCCACAGTGAAAAACGATTCTTTTATATCGTGTAAAAGCCCGTTTGACAGTATAGCTATTACATTGATGAAGAAGCAGAGCAGACACCAAGGACCAATATTTTGTTACCTTATTACAGGGCAATATTGAATGTTTCGCTATTATAAAGGCTAAATTGCTGTGCTGGTGTAGCACGCTATGACAACAGTCGTTCTGATACAGACGTCTGCTGGTAGAATGGAGTCTTAGCTACCTAAAAATGTATAAACAGTATAGTTCTGTTTATCACAGGAAAGAAGTTATTGGCGAAAAATGCGGCTGGAATATACCTGTGTGTCATGTTACAATTTATCACCATATGTACTGTTATGAATTTTAATATTTTATAGCGTATGTTCACAGAAATCAACCGATAGAATGGAATATTAGCAACCTAACAAAGTATAAAAAGTAGTTCTGAATATCACAGGTAAGACGCTATGGAGGAAAAGAGCGGCTGGAATATGTCTGTATGACATGTTAAATGCTTTCACAATATATACTGTTACGAGTTTTGTTATTTCATTGCGCATGTCCACACTGATCTACAATTCGTTTATATCGTATAAAAGCCATTTTGACAGGCTATATTTTAAGGTATAGATCATTAGTATAGCTATTAAATAATTCATGTTACAGGAAAGAATTTCCCGATCATTGGCATGTGTTTTTCATTGGTATAAAAGAGCCTATAGCGTGGGCCTCAGAGAGAGCAGTTTTTGCTTCGATTGATTGGCTCAAACTTGTTTACTTGCAAATCCCCACTGTCTTGAAAACCACGCATGGATTTGTTTGATTGGTGTTAACGTCGTACTCAAGGGTTTTTCACTTATATGACGACGGAGACAAAAATAAAACATACAAACAAATCTGCTCCCTGTTTCTCTTTAGCTCCGAGAACACCAGGGCAACAGAAAACTCCTCTTTTCTCGCCTCTTACGATCGACCGAGGAAGCCAAGAGAGTATTCTGCAGGTCTGGCCAACCCGCTCCCCCACGGGGCACCACGCATGGAATATATGAACCAATGAACTACGCTACAGCTGCATACGCTTGACTCATTCACGCGTGCTCCTAAAACGGTTTACGTCAACACCTGACCAAGAATATGACAATAAAACAAAGGTAATATAAATAATAGGTGCATACTTTTAAAATTGACAGAAAACAGGAAGTAGTCCTTAATCTCACCAATTACCACATTAATTGATACATGACCTCATAAGAACTATGAAATCCATAACTCATATACATAAAATACATTCATTTTGTTTTGTTGACATATATTTTGGAGCTCACATCCTTAGCAATACAACCTATTGTGAATTGGATGAGTTTGGCTAATTTCCGACCAGACGCAGAACTAAATGTGCGTGCGTGTGGTTCACGCATCCCATTAGAGGAACGCGTCTAGATGCTTACGTCCTCCAGATCAGGAATTGAATTTGAAAAAGAAGCACTTGTGTTGGCAATGCGATTAACTTCGCCCATATCGACAGCAGTTCCCGATTATCTTTGCATTTTTTCGAGCCCTGGTTAGATTACTCCTGTGTGATACTGTAGAACTACATCAACAAATATACCATGCATATGCACATGCCCATATTGTTGCTTTACAGGACAGACTGACAGTATATATGACAATAATATGTATGCCAACCACATTTTAAATTGTATAAAAACAGTATCAGGTATTGTACATCTAATGCTACAAAATCTGTAAACTAACTAATTCAGCACTTTGCACGGTTTATCTGTGTATAGCTTAGTGAACAACAGGAAATACTGTAACCGTACAACAAATGCTGTAAACGAACCTGTTATATAACTGTTTATATAATCTTAATAGCACTGTACAGTACCTGGTGTTAATTTAAGACTTTTATGAAAATAACAACTGTAAAACTACAGGACAGACAATGCTCTAGTTCTACAGCAATACTTGCTGGTATCATTTTTACCAGTAAATGTTGCTGTAAATTTACAGCATGTGTTTTAACAGTGAAGGACATCTTATAGGTTAACAACCATGATGACACAAGAACAAACTTAACGTAAACAACCTGATATAGTTCGCCCGAGTAGACCTATGATAAAAATAGCATGTAAGTTATGTTGAAATCTGTGCTAAGAAGTGACTTACCGCCGGCTACAGCTGGTACTGCTGCATCGCAGAACTCCCTCTTCATACAAACCACACAGATCCATAACAACAACAACAATGCTCCTTTAAACACCATTATTTACTGTAATTGCAACAACAACAAAAACATGTTTTAAATATATATTAAGGAGACACTTCATGTATCAAGGTCCCAAGCCGTGGCTTGTTTATTGCGTGTCCGCCTACTAATGATACTCCGATGTACCGTTCACGGCTATGGAGAAGAATTTTACTAGTTTTTTCCTGGTTTTCATCGTATTAAAGCAAGGCACAATGTGACACTGACTATCTCTTGTCATATAAGTGAAATACCATTGAAGGCGACGTTAAACCCTAACAAACAAACTTATAATTAATCCTCCTTAGTCCCCTGCATTCCCTCTTTAAGAAAATATTCCCATGTTAAAATTACATGGAGCATGTTGGAAGAGTCAATCTAATCAGTCATATTTAGTCAACAACATATAATTGCCGATCTCTGAAACCTTCAGTCACTGAAATTAGATCAATCTGTGAAAACAGCGATATATGTTTATTACAAGAAACTTGGTTGCTTAATTCTGAGTTAGAAATGTTAAATTCTCTTCATGCTGACTTTTTTGGCCGTGGGATATCATCTGTCGATGATACAGTGTTATCTGTGGGAAGACCACATGGCGGTCTAGCTATTTTATGGCGTAAATCAATTAGTCAAAATGTAAGTTTCGTAGATTATAATGATAAAAGATTAATTGGTGTTAATATTGTATCAGAAGATACATCTGTCCTTATTATGTGTGTTTACATGCCAAATGATTGTGTTGACAATTTTGATGATTATTGTGGTTGTCTTGGGAAAATCCTTGCAATTATGGAAGAATCCTCAACTTCAAACTTCGTTGTAATGGGTGACTTTAATGCTGACCCAAGTAAGCCTTTTGGCTTGGCGCTTAAACCAGTTTGGATTACAGATTCTAAAAAAGCTTCAGATCATGGGATCAAAATGATCGTGGCTTAAAAATGTATGGATCAAAGTTCTGCATTAAAGGAGAATCCGAGACCCAGGTCAATTTAGGATTATGCGCCAGGTTTGAGACCCAAATCAACTGAAGTTTAGATGCTCAAATCGAGTGTTTGAGGCGCGATTAAAATGAGGATTAGTCCTTAATAAAAGGGAGGACTAGAGGCCCAAACCAATTGAGGGTTGGTCCTGTTCAACTGACGGGGGAGGTCTGGATTAACTGTTGGTTAACGGCCGGAAAAAAATTATACCACTTTTAAAAGCTACATAGCAATTATGAATTGAATGTAATTGTGTAAGTGTCAAATGTGTTAGGTGATGATGTAGGACTGTTTATATATATTATCTTCATAGCTGTGTAAAGTGTAAAGTCACATAACTAACGGCACAGCTCTGGGTTGATGCTGCAGGCCAAAATGTTGATTGCGTTATAATGAATGGTACACGTCTAAAATAAATCATTATTTATACATGCATATAGTTTGTGTCTGGTATTCAATACAACTTTTCTGTCAATAAGATAAAGTTATTATTTTTAAACGAATGGTAATATATGCAAAGCCCGATTATTACTTGAAACATCCAATTTAGTGTTCTTTTTTGTCGAATCGCGTTGTCTGCAATCTTCGATTTGTAATAGATCGCTATATTGGATCTGCTTGTCGCTATAGAAATTATCCCTTTCTTGGATTTGTCAAATATATCACGCATCTATAAGCTTCCGTAGAGGATGTGTATGCGCTTAGATCGTTTAAGGTGATTTATCGTTGCTAAGATAGCTGCAGTCGTCAAGAAGAATGTCAAAATCTCCGTAATCGACCATCCTTTTTGACATTTTACACACTGACAAGCGACATTGGACGTTGACAAACCCACAAAGCAGACGACACTTGGACAATTACAAAAATGATTTTATTAAATAATTGCGCTATTGTGTTGTATTCAGTTCACGTAAATCAAATGCAGGTTGTATTGTACTTCAACAAGGCGCATACAAATCGTTTCCATTTTGCTGTTTACAGCGAAAAATATATTCGTCAAGGGGGCGGAACTAATTTTTGTTTTGTTCATTGAAGTATGACGGCAAACATTTAGCCAATCAGATAACTGGATTTCGTGTGAACACAAATATGATTTTTGTAGTTCTTGTATAATATATAATTAG
>JAVFBX010213804.1:0-11775 GCA_034783855.1 Mopalia kennerleyi
ATGATTGTTGATTGTTGGCAGCAGCTGCTATGCAACCATTCATTAGTTGTAGGCTATTTTTTCTTCATTTCCATCAGGGGCTGGCAGCCATGGCCTGTGTGCTAACTAGTCCTACTTCGATTGCTGATCACAAGATCGAGTCTGTCAGTTGACCATTAGGTATATGAGCAAGAATCAGTGTGAAGTGGACAATCTATCGACATATAAGTGAAATACCCTTGAGCCTTTCCATCAGTTGTTTTCCCTCTCAAGAAATGTCCGGAAAATCGAATAAAAATTTCTTGTTGTCTTTTGATGCAACATTGACAGTTATCAAAAACTTTAAAGAACATTGTAAGATGGACAATCAGTCATCATATAAGTGAAATACCCTTGAGTACAACATTTAAATCACACAAAGGGTCCACTATGCTTATTGTTCATCTCCAAGGATGTACTTAATAAAGTTGTTTTGAATTTTTAATAAAAGTGTAAGAAATTGGTTTGTTTAATTTCATCTGAAAAATGAAAAGCCTTCACACATCAAATTTATTTGATGACCTACAATCTGGTTTTAATAAATCTAGACATTTTTCAATACGGGCTGCGGAATGAAAGTGATTCCTCTCTCAGATATGATATGTGTTTATTTCACAGCTGCAGAAGACCGCTACTCAATTGAAGATTAGGCCACACAAGTGAGTTCTCTGGTTCTTTTAATCATACCCGGCCTTCTACAGACCTGCCTACCCGGTGTATTCTAGAGACCTTCGTACACATGCAAAATACACCAATAGGCCATCAAACTATACACAGAAATTAATATTCTTATGCTATGCTGTCACACAAAAATACAAATATATGGCAAGAAAATACTCCTGAAAAACTAATTTAAGGTAGGCAGAAGTGCTTCTAGTATAATTGGAGTATATTTCTACTCTTACCTACAGAGGAACATTAATTTTTTAACACAGCATTTTTATCAAACACTTCACATTAAAGGGAAAGACAACTGTTTTTCAACCTGAACTTATTATTGTTATTGCATATTTCCAAAGACAACCATCTGTATTGCACTTATATTCGAATTAGCATAGTGGTTAATTTAAAAAGTGAAACTGACGTCATTGTTTCAAAACATGGTAGTTTAACTTATATCATCTAGTCGTGGCTGTCCCCTATTGCCTGCACTGGTGAAAAACTTGATGTTTTAAAACTGCATTCCAGCTGAAAATATGCTAAACGTATGTGTTACTCAAAGAGCTATTTTAATATGTATACAACCGATTAACATTGGGCTTGGATGACCAAGCTTGTGTATACGCTGTGTTGTAACAGATGCCTTCTAATACATACACAAACAAACGAACACACTGCTGACCGGCCTAGTTTTCGAACAATGACGTCAGTCCCGACTGTTAAATTCACTAATTAACGGCTATGCTTACTCGAATGCGAGTGCAATACAGATATTTGTCTTTGAAAATATGCATTAAAAATAATAAGTTCATGTAGAAAAACAGTTGTCTTTCCCTCTATGGTTGTGTTGGTGTTCACTCTTTGGGAGTACACACTCGCTATATCAGTTAAAGGCATAACAGAGTATACTGACCCTATTAAATGCCCCACCCCCGATTGCAATTAAATTAACAAAGTAATTTTAGAGATTTATTAAAGTGTTTAAAGTGTTGTTATTAGATGAGATGAGTTTCATTTGATGTTATTATGAATATCCATTCTGTTTGTAGGGTAGTCAATGATAAAGATGAGGAAATAGAGCTCTTCTCCTCAGTGGAATGTAAGGTAAATAACACAATATTCTGATAAACTTAGCGGCAAGGTCAATAAATAAATATTTGGCTAAAGTGGAATGTAAGGTTAATAACAAAATATTCTGTTGAAGAATTTTCTCCTTGGTTTCCTACCAAAAAATTAGCAATTGATCAACCCTATTGCCACCTGTAAATCAAACTTTTTCTCTACCAATCAGAATCTGTGTTTATCTTGTGTGTTTCCCCATTGTATCTGACACTTGTTAAGCTTCTGTCATTCTAAAAAAAAATTAAATAAAACCTAAATAATACACGAATATGTCGCTTAAGTGAAGCTTTGCAATTTTGGTAGCAGGTGTTGTAAAGGTGAAACAATGTTAAAAATTTTCACTAAGTTGAAGACAAATAGTTTCTGATAATTGTTGTGGATCAAGGGCTTGAAGATATACAGCATTTATAACTTAAGTGATGTCTCTTAGATCTGAAAGGCTTGTGTAACTTACTACCAGCGATCAGCCAATGGGAATCGCCAGTGGGAAAAAAGGGAGATAACTACATGTATATAACCCATGTAACAGGAAGTGCAATCCATCTCATTGACTAACAATAGCATGGTATGAATATTCAATAGAATGCTATTGTTAATCAATGATATAGATGGCTCTACCTGTTGTACGGGTGACAGAGTAATCTACCTTTTAAGCCACTGGCGATCCCCATTGAAAGCCATCTCGTACTTTCTCATGACAGTGATGTTAGAATCACACATCATTCTTTTTTTTCTCCAAACTTTATGTTTTGAACTGTGGTGTTTTAGGGAATAATAGGAAATGATCAGCGACACTACATCCTGGATTTGTTAAGAACATTCCCACCTGATGTTAACTTCCTGCCAGGTAAACAAATCTTATATCAAATTGAATTTATTTTTTACCACAAATTTACCAAAGTTTGATTTTGGGGAAGAACAAAATAGAGAAAAGATCTTCTTCTTATTATTTGAGATGTTATAGATGCATATTCAATGTGTATTACAGCGCTTGCATCGAATGGGCAATACAATGCTGGTTGTTTTTGATTGAACCTAAACCTGGATGTGCATCTACTTGAAATGAAACCAAAAATATAACACATTTTGCATATATTGCACTGATATAATTTTAGATAATAGGAGTAAAAATATTTTGTGAACAAACCTGATTCAAACATTTTTAAAAAACCATGTTATTTAACATACTTTCAGGCATAAAGCAGAAAGTATAATTATTATGAAAGTATGAAGTTTTTATGGAAATGTCTTTTCATAAACTGGAATAACTATGAGGGGTTTGATTTGTGACTTTACGACAAAAACAGTTTGTTTGAAGAGAAGCAATGCTGCCTTTACTTAGTGCTGGAGGACAATTAACTTTCCAACATTATGAAAGCACAAAATATCTTGGTTGTGCTAGTGTCAGTTTTTCTTGGAATACACGGCTGTCATAAAAGTGAAATACCCTAAAACATAGCTTAAAACACCAATCAATCAATCCATCCATTCTGTATTGTTTGGGAAGGATCTGGCTTGACTCTGGTATAGTTTTTCAACGTGCCTTAAGAACCTATTAAATTAAAGGAAATTGATATCCCAGTAAGTCTTATCCTCCTGGTTGCTTATGCTCAGTTTGTGTCTGTTCATTTCAGTGGAAGGTGAAGAGTTAAGTGATACAATGAAAAAACTTGGATTCCCAAGGCAACATCGCCACAAATTGGTCTGCCTCAGACAGGAACTTATAGATACATTTGTTGAGTGAGTATTGATACATTCGTTGAGTGAGTAAAATGGCAGTCACCAGAAAAACTCTGGGCTGCGTTATTTTTTAAAGAGTAACCAAAATCATAATATAATTTTATTTTCTTCAGTGATGTGTTTCCAATTTTCCAATCACCCTCTGTCTAAGGGCAGTCTGGAGAAAGGTTAACCTTCCAACATTATCGAAAAGATTCACATCTTAGTTATGCTAGTATCAATAATTGTTGGAATATATCAGTATCATATAAGTGAAATACCATTTAGCACAGTGTAAAACACCAATCAATTGATCCAAATTTTTAATCTGATTGACGACTTAAGTTTTTGATATATTGATCAAGTCATTGTCAGGATAAATTAGACAGTGAACAATTAGGTTTATTATTGTAAAAATAAACATGTAACAGTGCAAAGCAAAATAAAAATGAATATACAAATATTGACCAGTAGGAATCTTGTTTGTCATATTCCACCACATTCTTGAATTAAATCCTGCAGGATTATGTTTTTTCCACAATTCATCCGCGAGTTCATTTCTTGGAAACCATATATTCCATCAGGTTTTTTTTTACTTTTTCTAAACAAATTTATCGATCTGTCAGACAATTCACTGATCCAAACCTTTCCGGCTGATAGCAAACGTCATTTTTATAGTGGGTGTCATTAAAATTAAGAACTGAATCCATGATGAATTATTAAAGTGGAATCCTTAAGTATGTTGTGAAACCCCAATTAAAAAACCCAGCTACAGAGTTTGTTGTCAAAACTAATTGAAAAGTTCAAAATAAAGTTTGATACACTACAAGGTGTCGGTACCTCCAGAAATTGCTTTTTATAGTAGTGAGCTTGTTTAAGTCTTTATAGGGAACCAGTCTGGATGTTGAAACTCTGTGTTTTCAGAATAAGATATGTGGCCTTTGTGAAACAAGCTGCCTTTCAGTTTCAACAGCTACAACTCCACAAACAGACCATGCAGCAACTACAAGAGGAAGCAGTGGATGGCGTGAGTAGCCCTTCAATGCTGGGAAATGTTTTATCTTCTGTCCATGAGTCTTTTAGAATCCACCTAGGTCATAGAGGAGTCTTTTAGAATCCACCTAGGTCATAGAGGAGTCTTTCAGAATCCACCTAGGTCATAGAGGAGTCTTTTAGAATCCACCTAGGTCATAGAGGAGTCTATCAGAATCCACCTAGGTCATAGAGGAGTCTTTTAGAATCCACCTAGGTCATAGAGGAGTCTTTCAGTTTCCACCTAGGTCATAGAGGAAGAATTTTCTCTATTTTCTTTATCGAGGAGGTTTTCTTTGGTTCTATTACGCCACACCCTCTGGTTAAGAGCAGTTTGTTCGAAGAGTAGAGGATGCTGTCTTTACTTAGCACTGGAGGAAAACTAACGTTCCAACATTATGGAAACGCTTCACATTTTGGTTGTGCTAGTGTCACTTATTGTTGGAATACCCTGCCATTGTATAAGTGAAATACCCTTAAACGCTGTGTAAGACACCAATCAAGCAATCAATATTACGCCACAAGTTAACTGTTTTTAGTATGATTAGTCACATAATAACTTATCCTTCTTGCCTAATTTAGGATGATACAAAAGCAGAGAAAAAGGAAATTAAGGAGGCTGAAAAAGTTAAAGAAACCGATAGGAAAACAGAAGCCAAATCAGAGCTCAAAACAAAATGTCCCCTCTCAGAAAAATTATTAAATGGATCAAAAGAAGGAAGTGCAATAGAAACGGACGAAGCCAAGAAAATTGTAGAGGCCTTAACAGGAACTGAATTTGGAAGCTGTAAGTCCTAATGTGATTTCTTATTTCCATTATTACTTTAACTAATTAGCCTGCCGCAGTGGCTAGTGTATTTGACTACATGTACTCCTTGATCATGTACTACACAAATTCAGCTACACATGTAGTCAAATAGTGTATTTGACTACATGTACTCCTTGATCATGTACTACACAAATTCAGCTACACATTTCGCAGGAAATGACCCTCACAGCTTTTATGGGGGTTATTCTCGGTTTTCTTTTCCATAGAATTTACTACGGCAATCTAAGAAGTGGACAATTCCCTTGAGTAGGTCTCTAACCATCAGTTAAATGAACAAGCAATACAAATGTGCATCTTAACATTAAATTGCTTTTATACTTATTTATTGGTTTAATTATGGTTTAACCTCTTACTCAAGAGAATTTCACTTATATGAGGACTGACTGTTCACTTCACACTGCTCAGTGCCAAATTACAGTAGAAGTTCTGTTAGGAACTTTGTAAAAAACACTTCCAAGGCTGCCAGAGCCACATCATATGACTCGCTCATATACCTGATTGGTTGACAGATGAACTCAAATGTCTTGAAAGGTACATTGAAGTTGGATTAGTAAGCGCACATGCTAGCCACCAATACACAGGCTTTTCACATTTAAGTCAATGCTCATTCTGCTTTTATATAGCACTGTACATTAATCAATATTAAGTTTTCAACAAAAGAAAATACACTTAACATTTTACTGTCCATGTTCCCAAAGTATTAGTGAAATAATCATCAGTACTGCTCTACATGCCAATCAATGATCTGAAACTCTTATTAAATGTTTCCCTTTAGTTGAAGAGAACAGCAAGGAGATTGTGAGGAAGGCTTGCTCTGCCGTCGGCTCTTTGACAGACTCGGGTTTGTATATTTAACTATGATCACATACTTCACCAAAAAAAAATCACTTTATAAGTATAAGTTCAATATCTGCTCTGTTTTGCCATGAAAGAATCAATGTTGTAAAGTTATTTGTACACAGGTAAAAGTGTTGAAGAAATGATTCAACTACATGGGGGTGGATTTTCTGATGTTTCTTCTTGGTTTTCCACCATACTGAGGCAAAGAACAATGTGAAGTGGACAACAGGTCGTCATATTAGTGAAATACCCTTGAGTACGACATTAAACCTGAATCACACAAGAAAACTATATACAAGTGTTAGCAAGTAAAGGAGGAGATTATAATTGGTTGGTGGAATCGTGCAGTGTCTCCTCTAAGCACTCAATAGTTAGGTTTGTTTAACATGTGTCTTATATTCTGTTTTAGAGTTCAACTTGACCTTTAACCCAGATGTGTTACAGCCTCAAGTGAAACATGCCAATAGTGAGGTTAGTTTAAGCTTAATCCTCTGCTGGCCTAGTGCTCAAAAGTCTTAGAAGCTTACATCAGATTAAATAGCTAAAACTGCATAAGAGGTGTATGTTCAACATAGTGGATATGTATAATATGTAATCGGCATATTCTTGATGTATTCTGCTAATCTTGAATAACTTCTAGCAGTTGGGACGCTCTAATTTTTGGACAGTCCACAGAAATAACATGTAACACCCCCTGTGGTTAAGCCTATTTTTCTGGCCCAACTGCTAGAAGTTATAGGGTAAGTCAATATCATGCAGTATAAGTATGTATGAGGGATTAGAATTATAGTGAAGAAATCGTTTTGATGACAAGGCTTAAGCAAAGGTCAGGACTGAACATCCTACATAGTATTTTGTCCTGGATTTGTGCCTCATATGAATAAAGGGCCTGCGGCCGTGAAATAGTGGTCAGCGAGTGCGCTTTCTAAAGCCTACTTCGATGTACCGTTCACAGGATCGAGTCCATCTGTCGACCCTCAGGCATATGAGTGAGTCTCAAGATGTGGCTCCTGCAATACGGGGATTTCCAGTTATGACGTTACGACAACAGAGTGACATCCCTTTGTGAAATAACGTTATCGGTTTACGGCAAGGGAGGGCCAATCCACGATTTTAAACATGGGGCCGTATAGGGAATATTGCATATTAACAGGTATACGTTAATAAAACCATATGAATTTCCCTTTCCTAAAGCGTAAAATATTATTTTTTGCAAAAGTTAAAATTTTAAAGCTATATTTTCCCGAAAACCAACAACCCGCAATGTTAAAGTATAGGCAGACCGCCCTCCCGTGCCATAAAGTGGCGACGTCATTTCGCAAAGGGACGTCACTCTGTTGTCGCAACGTCCCAACTCAAAACCTCCGTATTGCGGGGGTGGTTTTTACGAGGTTTCCTCCCGGTTTTCCACCATAATAGGGCAAGGAACAGTGTGAAGTGGACAATCCATCATATTAGTGAAATACCCTGGGGTACCACGTTAAACCCCTATCAAACAAACAAACAAGCTAATCATGAATAAGTCAATATCATGCAGCATAATTATGTATGAGGGATTAGAATTATAGCGAAGGAATCATTCTGATGACCGAGCTTAAGCAAGGGTCAGGACTGAACATCCTACTACCCTGGGGCTCTCAGATCATTGTGTTCTGTTCTGGATTTGTTTGGTCTTATCGGGCACCTCATCAAATGAATGGCCCTCTGGCTAAGGGCAGTTTGTTTGAAGAGTAGCAGTACTGTCTTTACTTAGCACTGGAGGAAAATTAACTTTCCAACATTATGGAAACGCTTCACATCTTGGTTGTGCTGGTGTCAATTATTGTTGGAATACATATTAGTGAAATACCCTTAATTAAGCACAGCGGAAAACTCCAATCAATCAATCATCATATGAATAAAATACATGTATACTAAGATGTTAAACCTCAATCAAGCAAATAATATATTGCATAACTGTGCAAAAACTGGCATTGAATAGAAAACAAACTTTACAAATATTTGTAAAATAGTGAATAAATTATGACTGATTCACTTTCAGAGCGAGACTTTCAGAAGAGAAAAACAATTAGTGAAAGATGCTGCGGAATTCATGGTTATTCATCAAATCCCAAGCATGGTAAGTAAGGAAACGGCATCTAATGTCACAGACCTCATCGGTGAGCGGTATAATGTTCAGCATCAAAGTAGAAACCAATACGTTTATATTGCAGTATTATATATTTTCAATAAATAAAGAGGGAATAACATATATATTTAGAGAAAGACTATTTGAGAAATTGTGATGCAATCTAAAAGAAATTCATTTATTCATTGCAAAGTTTTTTCAGTCTGTGTAATTATACTAATTTATGGAATTATTGTAATTTTTTGTGTACAATAATAATAGAGGAAACGTTTTAAAAGTGTGTACTGTGGTTCTGTTTAGTGTCGGCAGTATTAGGCTTGCTTACCCTGTTTATTTTATGCTGAATACACAAGTTTGCCAATTATCTGAACTACTACACAAAAAGGAGATATTATAGTGCTCAAATCTAAATCCACAATGGTAAAAATGACCAGAAAAGCAACAGAAAACGCTAAAAAAGAAATATTAAAGAAGAAAATGCACAAAGTGATTAGGAAATATTCTTAAACGTTAGTAAATACTCAAAGATTTTTTTTAAAAGAAGAAAACATACAGAATGGTCAGAAAAGTAATTTGTACACATAGATTTGATTCCGGGTAGACAGGTCTGCAGTATTCTCCAGCATACAACTAACCAACATTTGGAATGTAACAAAATGTTGATGGTCCTATAAGATCTAGCTTCCATAAGTTAAAAACAAATGCCTAGAAATTTTCTTTTTTGAAAGGCAAGGTGTCATGTCCTATCAGTTCAGTAAGTGTAATGTCTTTATCTATTGTGACAGGTCACTGATTGTTTAGACCACACCTCCTCACCTATTGATGGGATGACTCTAGCAGAGGCCATGCACCATCGGTAAGTCCTGACACACCCACTTCTCAGCCTCACCAGCCAGTGGTTCAGGGGCCTCTCAAAACTATCAAATGTCACAACAGAGTCGATCCTGTTGTTAGTTCTTTGATCTGTGGTTCTCTGGATAAGGACAGTTTTGAAAAGTAGCAATGCTGTCTTTACTTAGCATTGGAGGAAACTTAACATTATGGAAATCCTTCTAACCTTGCTTGTGCTTAGTGTCAATTATTGTTGGATTACACCGCTGTCAAATTAGTGAAATACATGTACCCTTGGGCATGGTGTTTAACACCAATCAATCAATCAATCATCTTGATGTTAGACACCAACCAATCAATGAAAGAGACCTGCAAAAAAATAATGGATCCAATTCTACAAGAATTCCAAATCTGGTCATTGTGGTCTTGACTCTTGTATTTGCTTCATCCATGTTTTGTCTCTTTCTGTTTTGTCCAGGGGAATAAACATGAGGTATCTGGGAAGAGTCACAGAAGTTATTGCTAAATATCCACAAATCACCTATTTACATGTAAGTCCTGTTTAGCATTAGATAACGGAGAAAATGAACCAGATATGTATCAGTTAAAATCTATTTTACAAAAATCTTTTTTTTAATTTTTGATGACAAATTGAGTCAATTTTGATTTTCATTTAGTACGGTGCATTTTTTGCAAGATCTGTCTCTTGACTTGGTTTTCAATTTTTAAAAAAAAGTTTTATACATTCTTTATAAACTTAACCGTTTATGAGCTTTTAAATCTGTTTTATGTTTAAATAGTCTTCAAATCAAAGTGTGTTTATTTTTATATTAAATAGTACCTCTTTGTTTAATAATATTAGTTTTTGTTTCATTTATTCTAACCATTAGAAATGAACAATAAATTGTTTTTGTATATTTTCAGAGTATAGCTATATCTGAGCTGGTATGCCGTGCTGCCAAACACCTCTTCAAACTGTTTATGCAGGGTATCGACATGTTGAACTTGTCAGCCTCTATGTCACATTTCCTCAACTGTTTTCTGGGATCTTACCCCACACCCTATGCCCAGGCTGCAGCTGATGAGGTATGTACAACTGTCCACATCATCTGTTACACAGATTATGGGTGGCGGGTTGGAAAGGAGGTTCCTGTTGCCCAATGCTCTCAGAGCTAATGGGCAACACGAATCTGTTTGTGATGTCTGTATTTTGTCCTGTTCTGTATGTCTTTGTAACACAGATTTTGGGTGGCAGGATTGTAGGGTTTGCCTGGGTGCTCAAATCTAGAGGGCAACATGAAGCCAACCTGTTTGTAATGTCTATTTTTTCTCCTGTTCTGTCTTTGTTGAAGGGTGATTTCCTTCACCCATTGGGCTGGCACACCTTTTTTTAAATAAAAATTGTGTTAAACCCCAAACAAACAAACCATACATTTTGGAATTCTTACAAAAACGACACATTTTCTTTATCACTCTACGTTGGGTTTTTTTGTCGACGGTAAATTTTTGTCTTCTTTGAATGTTTGTATCTGAATGCCATTGTTATAACTTTAGGAATTTCAGTACTTCATTTAAACATGGCAATCATAATTTTGTAATAAAAACCTTACAGCGTCAAATAATCAGAATTTCTTTGTAAAAAGTGGCGATAAGACTTGAATTGCCGCAACGTTAAATTCAAGAAGTCTGTTAATTATGGCAACCAGACTTTTTTGATAGAACAACATTCAAAATTTCATCACATCGTGGGGATCAGAATTTGCAGATAAAATGAACGTCAATCTTTTATTAAATTATGACCCCCTAGCTTAGGGCAGTGTAATTGAAGTATATTTATGCTGTCAGATGTGGAGGAACATTAATTTTCCAATAGAGCATTTGTATATAACACTTCACATTTATGGTTGTGTTGCTGTTCACTCTTCGGAAGTACATGGCTGTTGTATAAGTGAAATACCCTCATGCACGTTCAATCAGTCATTAAATTATGGCAGCTAATGGTAGTTTTTAACTTTGTTTGAGCTTGAACCTGTTTTGAGATCAATGTAGGCAACCAGATTAACTTTAATGTGAATAAATAATTGTATTACATTATTAACATTATTAAATTTCCCTGGGTGAGCACAGAGTTTTCTCATGAAAGTCAATATTGACATTGGCCTACTAATCCAGTTTTGACTCGGATCACTTGATGTGGCTCTGGCAATCTAAGTGGTGGGTTTTTTGCAAGGTTTCCTCTCAGTTTCCCCTCACTTTCCCATTATATTTAAGCAAATGAAAGTGTGAAATTATCAATCTATGATCGATTATAAGTAAAATGCCCTTGAGTATGATGTTAACCCCCAATCAACAGTATGATATCCACAATAATACTCAGCTCTAACATGAATATTGACATGTGCCAAAAGCTCAGGTTAACTACAATCCTAGACACTAAAGAACACCTGATGAGTGGTATAGGTATCTCACTTTGGTTTTGTAGAGTAAAGCTGCTAGACGAAGAAGTCGAAAGCGCAATAAAGCTAGCATATCCAGTCCAGGTATGTACTACCCACCTGAATTATACTAATGTCTGATATATCCAGTCCAGGTATGT
>JAVFBX010213815.1:0-11775 GCA_034783855.1 Mopalia kennerleyi
AGGGACAAATATAAGGATACAAATAGAGGCTTATAACTGGTGACTCGTGGAAGATCGTTCAAGTCAGATAGGTAAGTCAACTAACCTGAGCTTGATCGTGTCTTACTGCGGGCCCTTGGGACACTCGATGAGGTGGCTTTGAAGACGCTGGCCGCCGGGTGGAAGCCGTAGTCGCCGCCATGGACATATGTAGGGTAGGCTGACATGGCGTGGTGAGGTCCGCCTAGTCCTGATCCACCGTGGGCCCCTAGGACCGACAGACTCGAGTCCACCAATTCCTTGCTTGGTTTGTTCTCCGGATTATACTCCGAGGTAACCGGGTGTCCTGTCACATCCGGGCTTACATCTTTTGGAGGTGTTGGGGGGAAGTTAAACGACGATGATGTAGCGATGGATGTAGCTGGGTGCACGGATAAGGGGCCCGTGCCATTTGGGTGAGACAGTGACTTACTGAATGGGTTCATCCAGCCGGTAGAGTGCGCCGGCACCATGGGCTTGTCAGGTATCCATGGGTGAAGCGGGCTGTGGAAATGAGGCCTGCAAACTTGACCACCACCTGAAACTGAAATGGGTACAACCAAATTATTAGGATACACATCAAAAGGTCTAAACAAACATTTGGCTTATACATAAAGGACTGAATAGCAATAAGTGGAGTGAAACAATATTTGCGGAGTCAAACTGAGAAAGAAAACGCTAGCAAAAATTGACCATCTCGTTTTGAAGTCGAAAAATGGTTAATTGATTAAACACATATTTTCACTTTCAATTTAAAAAAATAAAGGAAAAATATATATTATGATGTAAAAACATACCAAGAGAAATATAATTTTTTTTATATAATTTTAAAACGTTAGGAAAAGAATGAGATATTAATATAGTTTAAGAAGCATTGACTATATAATAATGTGTAAACAAGATGGCGTGTGATGAATAAATCGTGCATTATAGTCGTTAACATAATCAGAAATCTGGTTAGCGGAAATTGATAGGTCACGGAGATTTATAAAACAAAATTTGACACACAAACTTCATGAACAAACAGTTGTTTTTAAAAGTCAAATAACTTAAGCGTTGTTATACAGTTAAAAAAGGTGTTGTACTTTCTGAACAGAGGCCCATATGATAAACTTCCTAGAGGTATTTTCTAATAAGAATTATGAATATAATTTTCACTAACACTAACACAGCCTTCTTAAAGTTCAATAATCATTGCTGTGTTCTTTTTGCATACCGGTACTATTTTCTCGTTACTTAACAGTGGGAGCTGTTGTTGTTGTTAATATTTTGTTAATGTTTTAAAAACGAAGCAACATCGAAGTAAGGAGGGATAGCACACAGTATTTATATATAAGTGCAAAGTGCAAAGAGTATAAGGGGTGGGGATTGGGGGGTTATTTTTGAAAGTGACTTTTTAATAGCGAGATAGCACCTCGGATTTCATAGATGATAAATTGTGAATTAGAGGTAGGCTGATTAACAAGAATATTAATATGAAGCAGTAGGTGAAATGACGCTCACATTTTTGAATAAGGATTCTCATGTTTGTAGGGTTGCAGTTTGAAGGCCTATAGTAATCGTCCTGGTATTCGGAATCTACAATTTAAAACATTTTATCAACGGTTTAATTCTATAATCTCACAAAGCCACACCTGTGGGTAATAAAGAGGTAATTTCACACTTTTCTTTTTCTCACGCTGTATAGAAACAGATATTAGCATTTTGTCTCAATAGATAATTGCGAGAATACAAAATAGACAAAAAGGGATGAAAATTAAATTTAACGGTGTTGACCCCATAATACTTTTATGCTAATGTCTGCATTTGATTAAAGAAATACTACAGCCGTTTCCTTATTTAATTTTTCTAATAAATGTGACGAACTCAAACCTGCTCAAATGTCTAGAGACCATGTGGGAAAATAATTCTACATTTAATTCAAGTATCAAGATAAATCAAATACAGGTAAAAACAAAACAAGAGGTTCTGCTTTACAGAAATGTAACTGATATAATATATATATATATATAACATTTGCTTTAACGAAGTTACCATTTTCTTTCACGTTACTGGGTTTCTATAGCTGTGTTGTTGTTTTTTTGCAATTTCACCGTTATTTGAAATTGCTGACTGTTAAAAATGTCTTAATTAATATATGACAGTTTGGCAAGCGAGTTCTGCTTCAACAATCCAATTGTTAACGCCTCAAAAATCAGAGTTTAGTTTTACAGAAGTACAAAAAATTCTTAACTAGGTTTGAAGTCATTAAGCAGAGAAGAGGCCGGGATATGGGGGTTGACATTTTTTTAATGGAGGTACCAAGTTTTGGGAAAGGACGTGTAGTAGGCGAGCCTTAGGTGACAAATTTACCACTTATATAAACACAGTTGGGTGAATTTAACCTAAATTGAGCGAATGCTGCATTTATGCGACTTCTCAGATATATCAAATTCACCTCGTCCTAAAGAGTCCGGGTATGTAGAAACTCTCATATGGTTTTAGTTCCCCGAGTCATCGGAGCGAACGGTAGGCAAACCCAGTCTGACTAGCCTCCCCAAGAAAATTGGCTAAATCTGCGAGAAAATGTCACCATAATTGCTTCCAACAACAAAAAGTTCTGACCGAACTAGAAATCGTTTAATGCGAGACAAACTGCCCTAATCTACGACATTCCCAACGTTTCACTTTTTCTACATGTGTTTAAAAACATTGCTACATTTTTATTCCAATTGAAATTTCTTTGCCCACATCTGTGCCAAATTATGGGTGTATACGCCTGCCAGCCATTCGAATGATATAATTATATGTATAAATATATATATATGTATACTGTTGCTAATAATCGTACATGTTAACGGAAAATAGTTAACCCACAGAAAACGGGGGATTGTAATTAACTATAAAACAAGCCGGCCGACATGAATAAACAGGGTTTATGTTGTAATTTTGCTAGCATATATGCTAACAATTAATATAAATCGAAACTGTTACAAGATTATTAAATTATTATGATTTTTATATGGTAAAAATTGCTACAGAATAAATATTTCTATGTTCTGAGAGATCAGGACATTAAAATATTCGTTTAAAACAACTTGTGCAAAAAAACTTTGAAAGCATAAAATAATTTAAAAGGCATCGCTAAGGTCAACGATCGTTCGAAAGTTGTCCTAATGTCATTTTAATTTAGACGTTTCTAAAAAATAACAGTGGAACTTAATTAAATGTTTCAAATAACCCAAAATTACAGAACATTAAAATATAAAATGCAGTGAATAAATTGAGTACACCATGATCTGTACAACCAACTTAATATGGTGGAGGAGTTTGAAAAAGATTGAGGTTAAGTTTCCAAGGGCAAAATTATAGATATATTCTACTTGTAATTGATTTAACAGAAAAACCATAGATCGTTGGTGACCTGTTTAAAGAATTTGTATTTAGCAGGGAGTGAATGAAGTTGTAATTCTGCAGTAGACATATATACATGAGGATCAGGTCACGAATTCAACTGCTTTTTAGTTCATAAAAACTGTGTGACCGTAACTCATTAGGCGCATTCATATTTAGTATACTAATTCGTTAATGAATATTCATTATCCGACACCATTTACAAACGAGTGTAAAAAGCGTCCGTAATACGTGTAATTGTTATATAGGCCGGTGATTTGTTTAAGCAAAGACACTCGTAAAATGCTAATAAATTAGAAGACATTTTCCCGAATTTCTCCAGTCGTGTCATGAAAGGCGGATTAATACAGGCCCTCCACGTGCGGTGATCACGCCGGTTGTAAACACAACACTCATAACCAGCCCGTCACGACGGTTTCGATATTCGGCGTCAAACGACTCTTTACTCTTGTAGAAACGACCCTTACACCATTGATTTAAATGAAGTGGACTCCAAATCTAATAAAACAAGTTCCACTAGCTAGACCTACTACGCGGATGTTTCTACTCCACATCAACGTTTTTAACAACTATAGACCATACACTGCAAAGCATAAGCCCTCCAAATGTCGTCAGCGGCCCATCATCCAGTTGTTTAACACAGGACGTCATAGATATCAACCCTTTACATGTTTGAAGTGTGTATCTGATTATATGAAAACCTTGGAATTTATTAGTGCTGCTATTCTAATAAAAATTGGATTGTGTTTTTTGCCTTTCTCAGTAACAAGTCTAGCCAGTGGGGGGCAATAGGGCTAACCACTTGTTGGATTTAACTTTCTAAACGAACCTAAAGTAATTCTGGTAATATCATCATGTTGGCATTCTTTACACCATATGTTCGGAGAGAAGGAAGCGTTATTTTACAACCCTTCTCCGCGCCCACTGTTTCAGATTAAACACACATCAATCCTACTTTCATATATTCCTTCGGACGTCTCGTGTAAAATTACCTCACAACCCATTTGACTGTCAAATATGATTTTTTTTAAATTGGCATCGGCGCATAAGTTTATTTCAAACCAAACTAAAGTTTAACCTCGTTTGAAGTCAGTCCCAATCAATGGTAATATTCGCACATCATTGTATGTCAAAGCAAAAAAATTTAAAATCTAACAAGCGGTTGATCCATGTTTGCAGTGGATTATTATACATCTCTCATAAAATGCACAAAACATCAGAAAATCTACTTATAAAAATAAATGCCGTTATATTAACAATTGAAACAGCTCGGAACAAATAAAAAAAAGGATTCCAATTTGTTTATATATTTATGGGGGCCCCTTGAAAATATCGTTCAGTATTTACCAAGCAGCATTAAGAAATCGAATTACTAAATTAACAAATTATATCCGATTGGACAATGTGACTTATATCAAATTGCTGACAGCTATGAAAGCGCTTCACGCTAATCGTTCTGGAGACCGTATAAAAAACACACAGTTTATAAAACGTCTTTTAAATCTGTTCGCCAAGGCAGAGTCTTTTGAGGGAAACTTTATACAAGTGAAGATTTGTGTTTTTAATGGGCCACAGGAACGAAGTTGGGCTAGCCAGCTGACTTGGTCGACAGAGTTCGTATTCACTCTACCAAATGCTCCCTCCATATAAATCCGACAGAAACTGAAAACGTGCCTCCCTCGTTAGTTTATAATGTTCTCACACTAAAATCACGGCGTACTGGGACCGTGAAACTTTCTTAAATTAAACGTACAAGAAAATATTTAGTTAAAGACGCTGACTGGGATGATTTGTTTGTCTTATAAGAATCGGAAACGTTTTATTTTAAGAATTTTTCAGTGGATAAAAATTTTGTCGCCATACCATAAAACTAATATTTATGTCACTGTGTAGAATTTTAAAGCTATATATAAACCTATAGAGGCCTATATCTACACATATGATTGTACTAGAGTTGTACAGAACAGTAAATGGGTCGCGTTTATATTTACTTCCTTTCCGCTTTTCATCGAATTAAAGTGGAACATTTTCAGAAAAATTAAATAAAACTGTAAAACAAAAACCTATTTTAATTATTCATTGACCTGCATGTGGTTGGCCCGAAAGAACGGTTATCATGTATAAGCTGCAAACTATAAGATATTTAATTAAATGGGGCAATTTCGCTGGTGTTCCCAATTTTATATACTTTTTTTTTGTATCATCTTTGCGAACTTGTATTTTGAAACATTTGGATGTAGTTAACTTAAAACAGAGTCTGTTTTTACCTAAACACAGGTTACCGCGGAGGTGCATGGTAAGACATTTTTTTAATTGAACCCCTTTTTTTTATTATCTTGTCTTGATTGATCATTGTTAAAAAATGTGATTTTAAATGTGTTTATTCTTACCGTGGTTTGATGGTCTGTAGGCGTGGACAGCTCGTGCGGCGGCCGGACTGGCATAGTAACTAGCAGCGTTCACATGAGCATTCTGTGAATCCAACGAATGTGAAAAAAACATATCACTCATGTCTTCAGCGGGTAAAATTCCGGAGCTGCCGTCTAGGCCGTTGCCGACACGCGGGGGTTCGGTTCGGAACCATGAATGTTGCTGGTCCGCCGTTCCTACTTCGCCCATCATCATGAGTGTAGAATGTGAACGGTTGTTAATAAGATGTCTATTATCAAAGAGAGGGTCCTTCAATGAACTCGTCACTTGACCCACGAGCTCAACAGAATAACAAAGTTAAGAACTGGGAAGATTTGATAATCCTGTCCTAGTGTCCACACAGCTTGGTCTCTTGCTTCCGGATACTCCCAGGAAACGAGAATTGGTGGCGAGTAGCATGAGAGAGAGCCTGAGTGACCGAGAGATCCCCGTAGTTTGTGAGGACCGTATAACCTCTCCTCTCCTCACACTGTTTAATATTCACTTCACTATATACCACCCTCAGGCATGTGCAAAATAAAACCGGCTTGAGATGAGAGTTTTTTTTCTAGGACGACCTGTTTAGTGTTAACTTCAAAACTTCAAATTCCGTGCCTTCGTTTAATAGTCCTCTTAAGCCACACATTCAAGGTCCGTAACTGATATATATATTTAGTAGATGTTCTGTCCGGAACACAGAGGGATATTTATCACACACTGTTCGTAACTCCAAGGTTTTCTCAGCGTAAGCGCTTCTCAAACAACAGCTCAATCGTCTGGAATTAGAGACAAAAAAAAATATTTATATTCATACATATAACTATATAGCGTAGTTGATCAATAGCGTTTGTCTGGCACTAAATAATGCAAGGAGCGGACATCTAGTTAGTTAGTTGGGTGGCGGATGCATTGATAAGGGTACGAAGAACACGGCACCCCGAGCTTCATCAACTTCTAAATATTTCATAACTTTTACAGACAAATGAAGCCGGCATAAAACAAATGGCGGAGTAGTTATGAAACAATATTCACACGAAAATCTGCAATTAGCAGAAACAAAAAAAAAGGTTCAAAGGTTTTTCTAATAATTCCGTACGACTTAACACCGAGCACTGTTTGCAAATATTATATAAAAAACACACACACGTAAACATTTATAGAATAATTGCAACTGGAATCATCATTTCTGCGATGAGCAAAAATGACAAGCATCAATTTTCATCAACAAATCTCAAACGGCTATGTAGTAAAACCTTATTTCATCCACTTGAAATCGATGAAAAATTCCAAATGGCAAATACAAAGGCAATCACATGAGAGTGGTCTTATCAGCCATGTATTATCAAAAACGTGCCGACAAAAACAAGCATTTGGCCCGGCAAAATAACATTGATACAATCAGCATGGGTAATCTACCATCGCAAGTCGTTGTCATCTTATGATAATACAACCGGTAGCCAGAGTCCATATTAACACTGTGTCTAACCCACTAGCTGATACCACTGTATATATAGAAGAGAGCTTTATCAACTACATGGGAGCAAACATTTGACTGACAACTCCGCGCACCACGTGACTAGGCCAATTGGCAATGCTTGTATCTGGTTGGCTGACTGGGCCACTCTCACAAAGCAGTGTTTTTTCCGCTCTCCGACAAATGCGGTTTGGGCAGAACTGGAAAAGTGTGAGGGAAAAACGCAGAAATCCAGCCCGGAAAACTATTCACTTGAAATCTCTTGTTGTTACACTCTGCATCTCCCAAACTATTTTCTGTCGTATAGATACTTATATCATCCAGTATATGTGTATGTCGGGCAACACTTACAAGAAACCACTGCTTGGCTACAGAGCACAATTAACTGATATTATTTCTCCACAAGTTAACAACTATGATAACTGTGGTTTAAGGAGAAATAAAAGAGGGTGAGAAATGTACGCACCCTTTCACCAACTACACATTTGTAAGAGTTAGTTTTAGGCACTTTCTCTACAGGGCCTGGCGCCAGACGCTCCCCGCGTGCAGGCACTTATGGCGCGACAAACAAATTAATGACCAATCATAGCGCGTATTACATTGTTGTTATTGACATAATGGCGACAAGGGCCTAGCGATCTCCGCCTTGATTGGTCTAATACCATACTCGTGATGATTCAACCAGCGAAGAAATGTCAATCATTGGTCTGCCTGAACTTACAACTCTCTTTCACACATAAATTACCCTGCCCTCTACGTTAGCCATTTTATGGTCGCTTCTTAAATCGAGCAGAAAAGGAATATGGTACGGTAAAGGGAGAGGACTATGAGAGAGGAATTCAACAAAGGTTGATGAAGGAAGCCACGCCCCAGCGCCCGCCCGCATTCACACAGTGGAAGGGTGGAGAGCTTTATCAGGGGTATTCCTCCACAATCTTTGACAAGGGTCGAGCAGCAGGCACTTTTATTCGGGGTTACTCGAGCGTATCGATCTGTCAAGTCGCCATTGTTGAAACGATGAGTAGAGAGAGCTAATGGTCGCTAGACCCGTGGAGCTTTGAGGGCAGAAGAAAGAATGCCCCGGCCTCTCTCACAATACCTGTTTGCTTAGAAACCAACTCGCTTCATTTCACGCCGCTTTTTAATAAAGTAACTTGAAAGGAAAAACTAACATCATGATATAAGGCGTTTGTATGACAAGGGTTGTGATTATTGTTTTTATTTCGCATTTGAACTGAGATTTGTTTAAGTTAACTCATTCCGTTCGTTGGATCATGTACATGCTCTTTTCCCAGTAGCTGGCCAGTTCGATCAATCACCTGTAATGCGAATATGCATATCTCTGCACGCTTGTTAAAATATACAACATTTGTCAAACTATATGTACAGATGACCAATAGATACATACGATTAGAACTTCCATATCTATTTATTGATTATCAATTGGACAGAAACATTGCTAATGACTCGCCGATTCCAGGTGAGAGCTAGCAAGGTGTTTTCCAGCCGGCTTTAATCTTGATAAAAACCTGGCCACAAACACTGTAGCTGATTATCTCATTGATTATTTTCCAATGCTTTGTAGTGGATTATCAGATAACGCTAAGTAAGTAAATCTGTAAGAATACTGTCACAGATCCAAACCCGCTTCGCAAAAAACCCCGCTTTGAATCATTTGTCAAAACAAACCAGGAACGATAATATTTCAGTGTTGTGAGAAATACGTCCCCGTCCAAGCAATTCCATGATTTATTTATAGGGCCCATTAATATTCATGAAAGAAAAGCATCGAACTTTTTTGTGCAGAAAGCAGAAAGTTTGTGTATTCTTGGTACGGAGATAGGATTGAAACTTAAAATCCCACGCTAGCTTTTTTTATGTTAAGAAAAGTCCGGTACTGGGAAAAAACAAAAATCACTAGTCAAAAAACCCTAGGGCCCTTTTTTGAAACCAGTGACAGGAAACGAAATACTTATAGGTATAGTAGGTATATTCACGTGTCACTGATTTCAGGGAGCTACAGAAGAGTTAAGAAGAGTCGGATCACAGTCTACGCGGCGCCCATGGAGTCTTTTAGGGCACACCAACAGTAGGCTGGTACCGACGGTATAATGATTCAGCTCACTAGCCCCTTTTGAAGAGAGTCTATCCCGGCTCGCCAGCCTGCCAAATCCCCTTAACGGTCTCAATTTTTAGTCGATTATGCATTTATATTGCTGTATCTAATATCGTGCTGTGGTATTCGTGGCATTTCGACCACAGAAAAACGAGGCGAGCGCTCTACGAACTGAACTCTACATATGGTAATATAAAGAAATAAAATCAACTGCCTTTCTTTCATCTGTTTTAAATGTTTTTCTTTTTAATTATTCTTCACACGCTTTTCTATTGACAGAAGCTATGCGGTTGATTTTATCCGCCTACCATAGAAAATACTGCATGAAGAAGCTCAAGTTGTTTTAATAAAAAATGTAATTAAGACAAATTGCATTCTATCACACACCGGGTCTAGTCCAAATCACAATAATCCTTCAATACACCCAAAGATTAAGGTGTTAAGAATAATATTTATACTTTAACACTTAAGTCTTGCCCGACCCCCAGGTGAGGCCCTAGTCCAGCGACACACCCTCTTGACTTCTCAAGTGCGCACTTCGTTTATTTTACCCACTTCGTTTGTACACTTAACAAACATCAGATTATACATACAATAGATGTATGCTTTACAATTACTATTTCAAATGTAACGGAGTGTCACATAACTGAATCTAATTCTCATTCACACCTATGAATATGTATTTTATTTACAGGTCAACTCTGTTCGTTTTCTTTTCCCCCAAACCTAAACGGTTCAATATTAGGAAAATCCTGTTAAAAGTACAAACGATTTGACAAGCCTTTAAACATATTACATCGCAAAACTTGAAACACTTTACATCACCAAACTAAAACAGTTTACATCACTATCAAACTTAAAACACTTTACATCACAAAACTTAAAACAGTTTACATCACTATCAAACTTAAAACACTTTACATAACAAAACTTTAAACATTTTACATCACAAAACTTGAAACACTTTACATCACCAAATTGAAAACACTTTACATCACCAAATTGAAAACACTGCGACATTAAGTCTTGCTGATATTCACTAGTCATAAAAAAGACAAGAGAAAAAAACACAACAGTTCAAATGCTCTACATAAGTTCAATATGGGAAAAAATAAACAATGACGTCTTATTTGGTTATTGTTTTGGCGTAACGTTGTTTTGGTGTATTGTTGTGATTGTGTAACATTGTTTTTGTGTAACGCTGTTTTTTGCCTATCGGTGGAATTCTTTTCTGTAAAGATGTGGTGTTTTATATGATGTAACGTAATTAGGAGTTCACTCCCAATTTGAATAGAGTAAATTGTTATCTTTGCTGGGAAACGCGAAATTTTATTTTTTCCCTGAGAGTTTAGTAGACAAACAGTCAAACGTCAACTCTTTATTGTAAGCATGTGCCAATATGTTTAATTTGTCTTTTTTTTCTAAATGGCAATCGACCGACCAATTCCGGGATCAAGTGGGCTAGACATCGTTAGTGTCCAATTGTTACCGCTTGAGAAAAAAAATTGCAGTCGCAGACAAGGAGGGGCAAGTCTGGCAACGAACCGGAAATCTATCAGTACCTATAGAGGTAAGTAAAGGTAACAAAATGAGTTCACCTTACACTTATCATGCCACAAATGTAAGAGAACTGTGTGATTTCCTCAATGGCTTCTTGTCCTGTTATCGGGGAGGGGCCGTGGTCCGGGGGTCAGGAATTCCCGCAGTTTTAAAACACAAACCCCCGGGCGCCCGCCACTGTCCTACCACAAAGCACCGTTCCTTGTCTTACCCACCTAATGTGAAACGGTATCCGATATTATTACATCCAATTATCCCGAACAGTAGTGAATTGCACACCCCAGTTGGTCATTTTGGCATGGCCCGAAGACACAGCCAGCGCAAGGTGAACTCCATGCAACTTTCTTCTCGTTTCCACGTCAGCTGTTTAGGAAAGTCTACCTCATAGAGTTTTATTAGCGCATGGTCAGCACGGGTTGGATTACACGTTTGCATGACACTTGACATTTGAACATTGCCAACACGTTAAACGAGATCAGTTATATCGGTCATTGGTAGCCACCGTAGAAAAGTCAAGTAATGAACGCACGATAAAAGAAAATATACATTTGTTAAAATAAAAAGAAAAATTAACTTGGCTCCACCGAGATTCGAACTCGTGCCTGGCCAGTATATGGCCAGCGCTTTGACCGCTAAGGCAACAAAGGCTTAAAGCAGAATGCCCCAAATATAAATATACACTTTTTTATTATAGAGAAAGAAAATTTGGGGTAAATGTATGGTTACTTAATCATTGAGTAATCCTAGGTCGGATGGTCAGTAGGTAGGTCGGTGAGGGAAGGGGTGGGGGACGAGGTGAGGGAAG
>JAVFBX010213826.1:0-11774 GCA_034783855.1 Mopalia kennerleyi
GCAAACACGATAAAAAAATGTTGAATTAGAAGAGCTTTAACTTTGATTATAAATCTTGTCTACACCATTTACGACAGCGGTGTTTTGACTACATTTTGCCTGTTTTCAATTTTTTACACAATTCTTGTCAACATATAGTACTGTGACTGTTTTTTTGATTCATAAAATGTATTACACGTTGATGTAAAATTGAACAGTTGACATAAACGGTGTAAAAGAAGTAGCAATTTGAAAAAGAGGTAGCAAAAATTTCCTTTTTATGCAAAATATTTTTTTCTGTAAGTTTTAGAAAGAAATAATTTCGTCATTATTTTTCTGCAGACAAAGACGATTCAGAATATATATAGATGTGTTGCAAAATTCAAAGAAATAGAGAAGTAAAACGGCTATATAAAAACACTCTGGAAGGGGGTGAGAGTACCTTTAAAAACGAAATTATTAAGAATGTTGTGTCGGAGTGGAACTCTCTTTCAACGAACCCCGTTCCCCCTCCCCCTTGCCAACATATCAAGGCTCTATTTGACAAGAGAAATAAGCAGATTCACCAATACCTATTAACGCGAAGTACAACTAATCTACCAATAAATGCATCGACCCCAATGGAGTTCTGATTGCACTGACATCATTTGGACAACACAAAAGATGTCACATAATAACCACTTCTTGTTTGATACAAGTGAAACAATTTCAATACATTTGTTGTGGTGCCCTTGGGATTGACCTGTATTCTGATTGGTCTACCTTCTGATTTCTTTTGTCAATGGCGTTAAGGGTGCATTATGTAAGCATAACTAGACTGAGACGCCTTCCCATGAGTGAAATAATCCACAGGTGCGGCGTAAAACCACACAGAAGCATTTTTTTAAAAGGATACTTATTATCGAAAGAAGTTAGGTTAACTTCGGCAAACTGCTCGAGACAATATTCTATCATAATGTATTGATGTTTGTAAACATGAAAAGTTATTATATTGCATAAACGTAGATGATACCAGGATAATATTTGTACATTGTTATAACTCCCTCCAGCCATTACACTAAATTGTCTGCTATTGGATTCAATGCAATGCAAAAACTAATAAAGATAGAAATAAATGATCTGCATTTCACTGAAAAAAGATTCCTTGATTATCTTGGTTGTTTATTAGCTGGTTTTATGGTTTACATAGTTTGTTATCTCTGTTGTAAATATTGACGAAACACCCCCAATCTCTCCGTAATGCCCATGTATCATTTAGTGGCAAGTCTCTAGTGAATAGTCCACACTCAGCTCACCTTTCAGTGTACAATTGTATGATATCCCAGATAGAATCGTAGCAAAACCATTGTGGCAAAAACAAACGTTATAGATTTAATCTTGGATATCTTAGCCGTTTAGATTGACTGATTTCGATTCCAATTTTTCACTTCAGTAACCGGGACGGTTAGCCACAGAAACGAGTTATCATGAGCCGTGATTATCTCTAACACATCTCAACTCTCTTGTTTCATTTGTGCCTTGCGCGGAACAGAATCATTAGGTCAATGGGAAAATCTAGGCCAGTGGGGTACTTACGCTTTATTGGACTTTTTAGATTACCCCTTCTGAGTTTTGAACTTTGACATCATATCTTCATTTATGACCGTGGCCAGCGACTGTTGGTAACACCGGCTCCCTATCAGTGTGAAAAACTATATTTATTATAGTTCATATATCCTTAATTGTCAAACTTTGACATCATGTCTTCATTTATATACGTACTCAGCGACTGTTGGCAACACCGGCTTCCCAATCAATGTGAAAGGCTATATTTATTATAGTTAATTTATCCTTAATTGTCATACAGATGGCGTAAAGTTATTATATAATAAGACGCCTTTCTAATTAGTGAAGAATATTCGGACAGCGATTGTTTTCTATGAGCTTGACAACGTTTACAGGTTCAAATAAACAGTATAATATTTTTAAACCCGTTGCAATCAATGCAGACACATGATATAACGCCACATGTTTTATGTGTTAAGCTGTCAAGCGAGGTGATTGGGCTTCTGCATGGTTCAATTGCCTACGTCTTAATATTAAATGCGGAATGAAAAGGTGAAAATCCATTTCATATAAGTGAAAGACACTAGAGAACATTTGCCATCAAAGCACAGCAACAAAATGAGACACTATGCCCAGTTGTTAATTTAGTTGAACACTAACTTTCTGCTGAAAGTTGGATTAGGCAGAGATAATATTTATTGAGAAAACAATGCAATCAGAGAACAAAGACAATATGTGGTTAACGGTTTATGGGTAAACAAGTGTAAGAAGGATGTGATGCTTATTTTTAAAATTATTTATCGAAATCGCCTGACCGCTAGTTTTTTAAGGGGAGAGGGAAGTGGGAAGAGGCGGGGGTATGAAGATACAATGGTATGGATTTGCGCATCCCCAATTTAATTAAACTATTGTTTTTAAAAAATAAGCTGTTTATTGAATTAATAACTAAATTTAGCAGTTATGTGAATTGTTCTTCTCCAGAGTACCCTGTCAACTACTGTACAGCTACATCGTTGATTAATCACCACTACCTTCTTAGTGGTCTTCAAGACACACCTCCTTTCAATTTGACTTATTGCATTAAATAAAGCAACGATTTCATTTTAACAGCAATAGCTCCATTGGTTGTGCATACCGCCTTAAAATCTAAGTAAGTTCTGTGATTATTTATTTGATTGAAGGACGTGCAACAAATGCAGACCAGAACGTGACAGTACGCACAATGACGCAACAATGATCGTCTCCAACAGTCCCTTAGCTCCACGGTCATCTGGGTCTCTGAGAGTTTTCGTCACCACACTTCAGTTATTACAAAGAGATGTGGAGGTTATATAAGGATTAAATGGCCAAAAACTGTAGAAAACACATCATATAAAGTCTAGCAGTTTTTCGTTACAAAGATAATTTCCTGCAAAGCGTACAAATAAATCCACATTGAAGCCTTTTGGCAGGTTTGTGTCAAATATGTTTTTGATTTGCTGTCAATCTTAGTTACATCAATACCCGCCCTCTTTCTTTTTTTTCCTGTCGGCTACAGGGCTAGTTGCCAACAATTTAGATAACTTATATAATTACCAATATACGAACGAATCCAGGAAGGCTCTCCCCCGTGTAAGGTTTGTTTGTTAAGTGCCAATTCTTAAGTCCGTTAAATCTATTTAGTGTAACAGAGCATCTCAACTGACAATCGATCAACCCAGCTCTGACAACTACAGGTATCTGATAAATGCCATATATAAAACGTTACCTAAGCTTAAAGTCTTTGTGTGGACTGATTATGCCCACTAACACCATTTTATACCAATGTTTGTGATTACTTCTTGCTGACTGGTATCTGACGGTTGAATTCTTTAGGGGTTCAACCCGTCCACAGCACACTTAACTTAACATGTGATGGTGATACGTAAAGACCATTAAAAAGGCTCCTGTCCACGGATTAAAGGGCCAGAGCGATTGAATGACATAATCCTACACTCAGACATTAAAACGGTAGTGTGTGTCTTTTTGATTGGAGTCAGAGTCCCCGTAGTTTATTAACCGTGTCATTAACGATGTAAAATAATTGGCTACGGACCGTGAACACCATTTCTCTATTTGTTATTTAACTGTTCACATTCATATGTTGTTCTTGTCTTCTATAATACACGGGAACAGAGAATCAGAGCAAACCCATTTTTGTTTAAAAAATACAAAGTATTATACATTTCATCATTCGTATTAACTGACCCGTTTAGATGGACTGATTTCCAATCCAATATTAGGATTGTAACTGGGAAACTTGACTACAGAATCAGGCAATCATAAACAGTGATTATCTCTAACGCATCTCCAAAGTCAGATATGCATTGTGCTTTAAGCTGAAAACAATCTTATTATTAATCAAGACATAATCTAGGTCACATGGTACTTGTGCTTGATTGGACTTTTTAGATTACCCCTTAAATGCTGAACTTTGATATCATATCTCGATTAATAATCGTGGTCGTTGGCTATTGGTGATATAAAAGCACAAAAGGCTACATTTAATGCGGTCAATATCTCAGTGATTCTTAGATACATCATCAGTTATAATGCTTTAAGAGACATTAGTTCGCAGTAAGCCTACTCAGATACAGATTTTACTCGATAAGGGGATAATGTTTTGATACTGCACCAAATTGCACCAAAAAAAAAGATGTAGTTATTAAACTTAGAGCACAACGAGCGACATCTTACTTATATAAGAAAGGGGGGGGGGGGGGGCCATAAATAAGATAATATTTTTTTTTATCATTTAAAAAAAAGGCTGAAACAAGAATTTATTCAAAATAATGTAGGAAAAGAAGATGCACCCACCCACAGGATTGTAAATTGCTATTTTTTTGTGCAATTTTTATCCTTCTTCTCATTTTTAAAATGTATAAATTTTATTAACTTGTATTTTTGACGAAATGCGTCGGAAGACAATATCTCATTATGCAGACACGCAATAAGTTCAAATTTATTAATTTGTTATCTTACTGTGTATACAGGGGATAACTACACTGATATAGATCAATCACTGTGGCAGTTGAATACAGCAAGGCGGATATAAGTGACGTGGGAGGGATGTGAACTTTGAGGAAATTACAATAAATGTTTGCCCACTTTCTCCGCTATTCTACCTTTTGTAAACAGTTTACGTATAGGTTACTTTAGTATGTGATCTGGTGAATTATGTAACTGATGTGGAAAAGCATATCCTGTGTAAAAACTGTCCACTACACTATGACGTCAGGACTAGTTAAACCCACAGCGTCTCAAATCGAGGGTAATCGATCGACTCGGGTCTGATACCTATTATCGGATATGTATTCACTGTCAAAGAAGACATGGTCACAATAGATTGTGTAAGCGCTGATTGTGTACACTAGCTCCAGTGTTACCCAAGAGTGTTATTGCGTCTGTCTGGTAATGTCCAAAGGTATGCTTCACGAATACAAGCGTTTAATGAAAAATATCTCCTACACTCATTAGAGTTTGCGTTATAATGTACAAAAAATGTGCAATTCTACGGATTCCAAGATTTCATTTTATACAAGGGTGTAAATTGTTAGTACTAATACTTTATTCACTTTATTTCTTCTTATCATTTTATTCCTGTTTGATGGTGATATCTGGAACATACTTAGATTAGATTATAGGTATCTCAAGTAGGAAAAACTTTGCTAATTTCTAACCCTGATTGCAGATTATAGAAAGGGAAATCTGTCTTTGGATTTTTTAGCGTATAGTAATAATCAATACAGCAGCCATACTCTCCCCCGTTGACGGGTATAAAACGTCAACAGTTTATAAAACAGTGGATAAAACAGAAGCGCAGATGTCTGCGCTTCTATTTTATCCAGTTAAATATTTGTTAAAAGAAAATCCAAATGGGAATAATTTACCTGAGAAACTTTTCGGCGGATAATCATTGATTGTAGCAGTACTAAGAATTACATCAGCAACTTTAGCATATACGCAGCCAACATGCCACATATTCGTGTTAAGTAATGTAAAAATCACAATTGATCTTCCAGTTTAGGAGGACAGAAAGAGTTAAAGTAATAATGAAACTTAACAAACAGCTTAGGTTTCTTGTCCAGTTTTTAACATTGATACTCGGCTAGTTTCATTAAAAGGTGCTTTAATTTTAAAGAACATTGCATAAGGAATACGCTTCGCTTTGTGGATATCGAAAGATAAACTACAAAAATTAAGTTTCATTTTAAAAACGGTTATTTAACATTTGTATAACCTAGATGTGGACAATATGAAAACCGTATTTTAAATTTGGACAACACTTGCTTGGTTTGAAACCATTCTACTTAGGCCAATTTGCTTGTCAAGAAACGACATTAATTAAAACACACCAAAGAGATCTTTCTCGCCAGTGAACAAAACGCAAATATTTATTGAACGACTATCGATCAACTGGATACGTTCACAACTGTCACCGACAACTAAATTATATTTCTGTAAAAGGCACAAGAAACACTTAGGCGAGATGCGAATCAATAAAACGGCAAATTGACAAGGTGTTCCATCATCAGAAAACTTGTGAAGTGTGAAAGTATTAGATTACATGTTTTATTCCCCAATAAAAGTGGGCTGAAATAAGGCTGCATGCAAAACCAATATATGGAGTGAAGAGCAAATCATAGGTGGCCCTTATACACAGTTATTAGTTGATGGCAAAATAATTGCAATGTATTACCACGTTAAATTCAATCTATGACCGACAAAATCTAAACCTTTTTCAGTCTGGCGTTTATTTTGACGATCTTGCTGGAGTTGGGAGGGGATATAAAATACTATTATTTTATTAAAAATACTTCGACGAGCACGTTTTACGACTAATATAAACTTTGGAGCTGTATAAGGACAAGCACTCTGGGAGATCGTTTGCTCTCGGTCGAGACTTAGTGGCTAACGTGTGCCCTTACTAATCTTACTTCTATGTACCTTTCACAGCAGCGAGTCTGTCTGTACACCATCAAGTATACGAGAGGATTTTTAAAATAATATATGATAATAAAGGATACAATGGAAAAATCCATTTGGATTTTGCTTCTCAAGAACAACAGCGTTGTATTATACATGTGTTACTAGTAATGAACCATGGGTAAACTAAAAACAAGCTGTCTGGTGATCTCATCGAAGGTTAGAACTCAACAAATTGAATTTACCAATATCTTAAGATAAACACTTTGTGAAAATGTTACTCCGGAAATAATGCATTAATATCGATGAAAAGAGCTGTTTATAGTTTTTGCTGTTTAAGGGGTAATAGAACTTTACAAGGACATTATTGTGTAAGTAAAACAAATACAATTCAAAATGACATGCACGTGGTTGAAAACACTGCAGAGTACCATTGTCATTAAAACCGTTATCGAAATCATTACTATAAATCAGTGTTATTGTACACTATTAGTCCCACAGATTGAACTGAAGAGGTCAGTGGTCAAATATATGTTGCGACATTTTTTTCAAGGCTAATTTTCTCATTAGTTTTTCTTCTTGGTGGAATATTTCTTGTTGAGTATTTGTAATGCTATTTTAGATATCGTCATCACTGAGAGATTGAAAACAGTAAAAATAATGGTCATTTGCACACGAGGATCAATTAACACTTAACATATATGATTGTGTTTGTGTGGCAATTACATGTATTGTGCAATATACCGCCATAATATGGGTGAAATACCTTTGCGCACGGCGTTAAACATTAACCAATCAATATTTACACAGGACATAAGTTTACGTCCGGATTGCCTTATTCACTAAATCATTTATTTATGAGGCCTTCTTCTATTTTGAACAATTTACAGCTATACGAATCGGGCTAAATTCCAAATGACAAATTAGGTTATTGTTACGATGTAAATATTCTCCCAACGTACTGTTGATCATAAGCGAAAGTGTTTGCAATTAAAATTTATTAAACTTACATTTCAACCGATGGTAAATTGGACCGTGTGCTACCTGCAAAGATCTTTCGGATTATCCAATCAATCAATCAATCTTTGAATAAATACTGATAAGCTCTTTGGTACTTTGATTCTGAACTGCATCCAAAACACACGGCTTTCAAACGTATTCTTTTTGGTTTTTTACATCTGGTATGAACAGCGCCATCTATGACGAAAGCGTTAAGATGGCCGAAGAGTAAAGGTGATAGTTAAAATGTTCTTGCTGCGGAAAATATTTATCTAGTAACCGACTATTGTACAATGCAATCGTAAGTGTCTGAACAAGGTTATAATAAGCAGCCATTGTTGACAAATCATAGTTGGCAAACGACATTGATATCGATAAAGCCTCTGTGGCGGAGTGGTCTAGAGTGTGCGCTCTAGAGAGTGTATGCTTCTGACCCACGTATCCCCCTCACCTCTGGGGTCGTGGGTTCGATTCCGCGGACCGTATGTGAGATGGTATGCCAGCAACCAGCGGAAGATCGTGGGTTTCTGGGTAAATTTACTACCCAGTTTTACTCCCACAATAATGCTGGCCAATGATCTGTTATTGAGATTTAATCCTGTTGATCTCACATCGGATAAATAAATAAATAATAATATCAAATTATCCACTACAGTTCACAAGAATTATTAATATTATCCGATAATATTCAGATTCGGGTTATACGGTGGCACGCTTCAAACTGGAGTTCAACGTCACCTATAGAGTTTTTCAATCACATTCATTTTGTACATACATCATAAATAACTATGTGTTATTGATAATTTTCTTTTTTGACTTCATATTATGTGCAGACAACTGAACATACAAATTGATTGGAAATGTGTGCCGCTGTGGCAAAGTGCTCTAAAGTGATCGCTCTATACTTCCGGTCCATACATAATTTCGATTACCGCAGACAATACGTAGGTTTGTTTGCCAGGAACCAGAGTGAGGAGGAGGGTTTTCTGGATTGTGCTCAGTTTTCCTCCCACACAATTGTTCGCAAGTGGTCTGTAATTGAGATGTTATGCTGTTCATCTAGAATCTGATCAATAGAAAATCTCTCAATCTTTATGTAATTAGGGATTTCAATTCACCCAGAATATCTCTAATCAGCATATATAACATGTCATTGTGCATGGCATACCGGCAAACGGTGTATTAAGAATACATTCGTTCATGAATATTTTTGACATGTAAAATAGTCACTGCATCGATCTTGAAGTTATGTAACAAGTTTGTTCAAAAAAAGTTATCCGTATCCATACACTAAACTACACATGCTCAGTTAAATATGTTTCTAGCTGGTAACAAACTTCATACAAGTAATCAATAATATAACAAGTTAACTGGTATTTAAATAAATCAATAAGACACATGAGTCGTTTTATGCCATACGTGGTAAACAATAAACCCGTATATCTGAATAATGGGGAAACAAAATGCCACTCAATTAAAGTTATCAAGTAATCTTAAACGGATCATCAATAGGCACGTGTGCGACCTTAAAGACACTTTGATCTCCATAAAGAACATTCTACAAACAATGTGGGGTTCAGTATTAAGATGGAAATACCTCGTTTCAACAACACGCTAAAAGCAAATGGCACTTGTTAAAATTGAATGCACAAAGCATGTTGAACTCTTTGATAATCCAGGCTAAATACTTGCTTTGGGTAACGGATCAATGCCGTTTCAGGAATGAAGGTTACTTGTTAAAGTGTTACCATAAGAAGTCTTTTGAGCATAACTCTTATTTTACCTTCGTCTTTTGCATAGCGTGCAACATCGATGTATTCACATTGATATATTTTAAAATGTGCAGTTTTTGATGGTCCACATGAGGTGAAGAACATATTAGCTATCTGTGACCGTTTAGTTATGTATCATAATATGTAGCTAGATAAAGTTGGAAACAGTGCTACATGGACCAAACGTCATTTCAGAAAACGGGTCTGGCAGCCATGTGGACGGTGCCTACCACAAAGTCGCTTCCGACGAGAATAATATTCCACGATTTTTTCTAGTTCCATTAGTTGATTAGGGTTGATAATCCAAAGACATGAGCATATAGGGAGCCACTTTATACAGTCTGGGATAATTTACATGTCTAAATAGTCTCACATGCAAGTCTCGTGTTTCTGCCGGATTTCTTCTTACCTGGTGCTTGCTTTGGTCTTGGGTGACTGTTATACTTTAGTAACCCCAGCTTGGTCTCCTTTACCCCTATGCTTGCACAGCCGTGATAACTTTAAACAAGAACAAAAACCGAATGTCATTGTCTAAGCGACATTGCGATAAATGTTTAGTCTGGACATATCTATTTCGAAAAACTTTTCTTTTTCTTAGGCAAACAACCTGTCCTAAATTGTATTATAATTGTATTCACTTTGTGGAAAACACGCCTGAAACCGCATTTAAGCGCGAATTTATGGGGTTTAAGGGATCAAATAGGTTCACCTGGCGTGAGCCTGAATTGGACGGCCTGGGGTTTCTTTCAGTGAGCACCTTTTTCGCCCTGAGTCACTCTCCTAATTGCCAACGGATATGACAAGGGGTAAAAGCTGGTATATAGTATATACCAATTATAAGCAAGTGAAATCTGTCCCTTGTGTACAATAGACAGAGCCACTGTGTCAATAAATGTCAGCGAGAGACATATTAGGCGAACGATCATCATTGTATTTGGCTTACTTTTTCATCCAAGACTTTTAGAATACCGGACGATGTACGACAAAGAAAGACAAATCTTTAGCGAGCATGGGAGATAACCTGTGGTCGCGAGTTTAAATGCCGGAGAAGGAATAGGAAAATACTAATCTTGCCTCTTATTGCTGGATGTACTGTTAGTGTACACAATCAGTTAGCGCGGAAACCAGCCTATGATCACCAGTAAGCCAAGGTATTCATATGACGACGAACGGATGAGCCGTGTAATCGATAACCAGAAGTTTGGGATGCTCGATTAGACTAAAGAGGTTCATCTTGCTCTGACGCGAGAACCTTTGTTTCCATTCAGAGGTTTCTTGTTTCCACTCGGGCTCTCTAAATGCGTCAGCTTATATAGCATTATATCACCTTCACGAAGTGTTCGCATTTCACTGGCAACATTTAACAACCAGCATGTATGTGTCCGCGACTCCAAATGACTAGTCAGAAAAATATATTGCTTCGAGAGACAAAAGCTATCCAAGAAAGCCGATATTAATACATTGTGAATTCAATCATACGGCACCCACTAATCGTATAAATAAACGACAATTTGAGCGAGCAGGCGCAGCCAGTTGAAAAGCGAGATTAATCCAAGAAAATACTCCTTAGTATTGTATGATAGACTATTAGATATACACGACTCGGTATGTAACCGAAACAACCTCTGTTGGCATATAACTTGGATATTTTCTCAGAGATCTAACATTTATAACGTCCCACTATCGGTTTACAATCCAATAAAATCAATTGACACGGTTATTGATTGTTTAATTAAGAACGTCAAAGAACAATCTAGTAAGTCTATCCGGAAATGCAGCTTAACCTTTGTTTGCCATGGCTGAAGAATGAATATTGCAGTGTATCTCGTTTACTGTTTTAAAATAGTGCAAAAGAAAAACGCCAACACATATATAAATTATTTATTGCGATTTCCTTTTTCAGTGACAGCCTTACACAAGAAATAAAATATTGGTTGTCAGAAAAAGAATCTTTTCCTGAGAGGTTTCTTACCGAAAGAGCGTTTACTAGTAGGATTGGAGTACTTTCACCCAAGGCAATTTGTCGGTGGTAGTGGTGTCCACTTTACGCCATCTAGAAGATTATTGAAATCGCTTGAAGGTTGTGGCACTGTAAGAGACGGAGAAAACCGCTAAGAGTTCTAACACCTATGACAAATACAGATGTCGTCTATGACGTTAGCTTTAATGCCTGGATTCCACAGATACACGATACAAAGAGGAGCATCGGCTCGTCGATCTGATTTCTCATACCATGTTAAATTTTATCTTTTAACACTATTTTTTACCTGGAGACATGTTATGACATGCGCCGAGCTAAGCTCTTCCGTTTGTCGGAACATCAGGACAAAAGAAATATATTGACATCGCATTACAATGCATCCAGTGTGAACTATTACATAATGTTCTGGTTCTGTTTTTCTACTGTGCAACACTGCTAAACGGGATTTTGGCGTCTGGTCCGTTCTTAATTCACTGTGACTGATCCCATTTCAGAGCTCATTTCTCATCAAAGATTTAGCCCCTAAGCTTGCTAACGCGCTTGATGTCCACTAT
>JAVFBX010213837.1:0-11772 GCA_034783855.1 Mopalia kennerleyi
GTCCGTCTGTCCACAAAACTGGGAATAACAGTTGGGATTGGATTTCACCCTTTCCGGCAAATAATTTGGGATATCTGTCATCATGTTATATGACTATATAATAATATTCAAAGGTGAATGTGATACATGTATGTTGACTTACGATGTAACTTAAAAGGAAATTCAGCTAGATACTTCCAACTTTTAATGAAGCATTATCCTAGCCTGTTATGGTGACAAATCAAAAGCTTTCTTGATTGTGGATATTAATTGACTTTCATTGTGTACAGGATGATGTAAGTTTCTAAAAAAAAATAAAGGAAAACTGTTAAAAATGAGTTGAGAAATGTGGATATACAAGTTTCTGTGTATTTCGTTGCATAATATGTCAGGGGGGACCTGCTAGCTACTTGGTTTGTTATTTAATTAGTATAGCTGTTACATTTATGTGTATGGGTTACAGTCATCTACCTGGCGATACCTACAAGGAGCTATCACCACGGTTTGTTTCTTTGATACTTTCATACTGTACTTCTTTAAGATTACTTATCACGTATAACACCTATCATTTATAGTTTTAAGCTTAGTTTAAGAAACAAGCTTGTGGTTTGAAAATAAGGGGAAATATTTATTTATATTGGGCATCTGACATAGAAAGGTAAATATTGATCCAAAATTCTAATTAGTTAATTTGTAAAATAGCTGATACCCCAAAAACGTAAACATAAGACTAGAGAATAAATTCCTCCAGTTAAGAAACAGATACTAAGTATTGTTTTTAACATAATTCCCCAAACCAATATATGGCCATCACCCAAATACAGATATTAACTTCAAACTTTGCTTTTTCAGTTAATGCTGTATTGATGTGGTTGTATTTCACCAAGTTACACAAAAAATATATAGCCGACATTGTATATTGCACCATCACAAAAATTGCTCTTTGATTCCTTGAAGTAAAACACTTCTCAAACTTTAATAAGTTGGAAAAGGTGATTTGCCTGGGATTATAATCATATTTTTGTCAAAATAATCCTTTAGCAGTGGACCTTGTTCTATTGCCAAGTGCTACCTTTGCATTATACTAACTTTTGTTGAAGTTCTTTTTGTTACAGGGAAATATCTATATATTTTTGACATACAAACCTCCTATTCAAAAGCCTGCTGGGAACAGCCTGCCAATAATTCTTCTAGTTTATTTTAATTCCCTCCCAAGCTTAGCACCTGTTACAACATTAACATCCTTTTTCCATACACACCTGTATGAATCAGCTTTTTTTAATACCGGAGTTAAACTACTGTACAGGTAAATCATCTAATAATCTAATAGAAAAATATATAAAAGATAGCTTCGACTCTGGAGTGACTGTCTTAGATTTTAAAACAATATTTTTAATATATAGTTACATGTACCACGAGATGTTATGTGTGTTTGTGAAGACGAGTTTTCAGTGTGATTGATAATAGTAATGATAGAAATTTTTTAAACATTAGAGTATATAAATCTACAACAGCCCCTGTGCTTTGACCAGTTTAGAATTAGTTATACTCTAGCAGTTGATTTGAATGCTGTCAACACAGGTGGTGGTTAACATGTTTTTATAGATTCGAACAGGAATACATGTGTCTTTCAAGGTAGTGAGGGTAAGATGGTTAAAGGTCTTCCCAAATGGGTTTTAAATCAGATTTAAAGTGACTCAATTCCAAAGATCATAATGCTAACTAATTTGAACAAATATCCTGTATTTTTTTGATGCGTAAATTTTTTTTAATTCACTTACAACCTTACAAAGCAGGGGGAATTTCTGTCCGAACAATCCGAGTCGGATAATGCCGAGTCCGTACCAGAAATACACGATTCGTTGGAGAATAATGAAATGGCAGTGATGTTTCTATAGATACTAGTCACATGCTCTTTTCTCCTGATGATTTTACTGGCTATCGCTGAGCTGTATGTGCTAATAAATGTTACATGTTTGAATCCCAATTTCTCCATAAATTCGCCGATTTTTTTAATGAAACAAATTGAAAATCGTCCAGTGGACATGGAATTTTTTTTATAAGTTTTCTAGGTATCAACCATTTGGGAAGATGGTTAACAAGAGCACTGTAGCTAGGACTGGAAATCTTGCGGCCACATTTTTAATTTTTCACTCTTTCCCATGTTAAAATACAGAATTTCTATCTGTTATTTTAACCAGAATTACAAATTTGCCCATCTCAAACATCAGGTGGACAGGTTTCTAGCTAAGACTATGAATTAGAGATTACCTCATGCATATACATACATGTATTATGTATATAGGTGTATAAAATATATAGATTTAATTTCTACATGTATGTGTCAATGCTATATGATTTAGCTATGTACATGTAAAGTTACTATAGTATTGTCACACCGGTGACCCAATAATTATGATCAATGAACGATGGCTATATTCCAGTATAATTCCACTAATGAATCTACTGAAGATGGCTGAAATAAAACAAAATTCAGATAATAGTTATGTATAGACTCACTGTGGTTGTATGGTTTTTTTTGTCATTCAACATCAGATCAAGAGATGGTAACAAAGGCTTAGGCAGACACCCGTCCATCCGTCCAAGTGGACGCCCTGAAGCGGGCAATTGCCTCATTTGTGCACCCTGTTTTAAGAGGCTTTAACATGCAGGAGATAGGAAAACTGTCAAAATTGGACGCCCAGTTATTTGATAAGTGAAGTAAAATGACCATTTTGGACACCATACTTTTGATTTCTGGCTAAGCCCCTAGATGACAAGACGATGGGTTGATTAGTGTTTTAAGCCATGGTGGTATTTCAATATACATGTATGATGATGGTGTATTCCAACAATAAAGGACACTACTAAGTACAACCAAGAAGTGGAGTGTTCTATCGAATGTTGAAAAGTTAATCTTTCTCAAGTACTATTAAGTAAAGACAGCATTGCTACTCTTAAATTTAACTGCTTTCATACATGTAACCAGAGGGCTAGTTTTCGGTTATTCAGCCTTTTATTGACAAATTTTAACATCCCAGTGCCTGATGTCCTGATGTGAATGACACCTCACATACATGTAGGCCTATATTTGATTTTGACAGATTAACATGCAAGAAAACAATGCCACTAATAGCTTTATTTAAAGCGATACTCTCAGCTGAAAAAAACCCCTATATCCCTTGAAAGGTCACCGTTAAATATACCTCAATATGGCATCTATTTATCGTTTCTTCATTTTATAAAATAACCTGAAGGTTACAGATATATATCTTCCTACGACCACTGGCAGCTGACAATTTGGGCGAGAGCAACCCATCACGCGACGTATACTCTTGTGTGTTACGGGTAAATCACATGTGTGTACCAATGACCAAATGTCAAAGGTTTAAACAGTCGACTCGTGACGTACACGTGTAAGCACTTATTTTGAAAAGAAAGATATTTGATTGATCAACATATGCATTTTATTGCAACCCGGAGTAGTGCTTTTATTTTAATTGTTTCTGCCTGAATCATGATTTTGATTCTCGAAGTGATATTAAATTGATGCAGTTGCTGTTGTTTTTGTCAACAAATTATTTTTTTTATGAAGGGTTTTATGAATGGTTTTCCACCATAATAGGGCAAGGAACAGTGTGAAGTGGACAATCCGTCGTCATATAAGTGAAATACCCTTCAGGCCTTGAATACGACATTAAACCCCAATCAAACAAACAAAGATCTTTTTTGTATAATACATGTATATACATGTATGTCAAATTTGGTCCGGATTCATTTGCCTTGGTTTCTGGGAGACACAGGTATGCTCCATGGCTAATAACAACTCCTCTTGTCAAGGTCGAGCAATATTTACTAGTTGTACTACATTGAAGTGTATACATGTATCTGTAGTGCTTACTACAACGACCAGGCTTTCCAAAAACAATTTACACCCTATAAACAAAATGCTTTAGTAGTTATGCTAAACTTGGCAAACAGGTGGGTGATTGCATTAACTGCAGCTTAAATTTATTTCTCTCTAAGAGCTTGACATTGGCCAAGAAAAAGGATTTGGAGCAGGGTTTTTCATTCAGCCAGGAGTGAGTTAGATTACAATGTAATTTCTTTGTTTACATGAAACATGTAACTGTTTTGTTCTTGGAATTAGATTATTCAACCTTATCCAGGTACTGATATTCTGAAACTAACCCAGCACTTGGATTTTGTTTACATACATTTTATAGGAAAGAGACCTGTATTACTGGTTTTGTGGGGAAATATCAACCTATAAATATATGTGTATTGTATATTGGGCCCTTTGGCTAATCGCCGTTTGTTGCAACTAATTGCACCTGTCAAGATGGGGCTTATTGCTGTTCTAAAAGACTGCTTAAAAACTTCAGTTCGGAGAAAGTTGCCAGTTTATTTGCAATCTTTACCATGTTCTGTTTTAACAATCACTAATGTATTATGCTGGAGAATGTTCAATTTGTGAGCAACAATGATTTTATTAAAAATCTGGGGGTTTTTGTTGTGTTTTCAGAAAATTCAGCGCTGAGACCTATTGACTAAAGAAAGTAGGTGTGATCATTGCGTGACACACCTGTGTGAGATGAGTGCTGTGATTAATGTGGTGTTTGGTTTACTCACCTTCCTCTCCTACATCTATGACTTTATCACCTTTATACCATACTACCTGATCTGGAATCCAAAACTGAAAGTCAGTCTTAGTAAGAGGATCAAGGTGAGTTAAAAATAAGTCCCAAAATCCTATGTTTAGTTCAGTTGAGTTTATCAACCAGGGCGTAATAACAATATTAATTTACTCATTGGCCTTTAAATATTGTACAGAATTTAAAAGAAGTTTTAAATAAAATCCAACATCTGTGTGATAATCAGATCATACTCACAATTTTGAGCTGTAGTAGTTTGTCTCAGGTGGAAAAAAACATTGTGAACTAGAATCTGCTTACCAGCTAAAAGTAGGAGGGTTTGCTGAGTGGTCTACATTCAGAGCCCTCTGGCTATGGGCAATTTGTTTGAAGAGTAGCAATACTGTCTTTACTTAGCACTGGAGGAAACTTAACTTTCCAACATATAAATGGAAAGGGTTTACATACTGGTTGTGCTTGTGTCAATTATTGTTGGAATACACCACCATCATATAAGTGAAAAACTCTTAAGCACAGCGTAAAACACCAAACAATCAATCATTTTACATTCAGATAATTGGGATATAGGTCAATTTGGCTTAGTAGTCTACATTCAGATCATCTGCATATAGGTCAGTTTGGCTGAGTAGTCTACATTCAGATCAATGACATGTAGGTCAATTTGGCTGAGTCTACATTCAGATCATCTGCATATAGGTCAGTTTGGCTGAGTGGACTACATTCATATCAACGCCATGTAGGTCAATTTGGCTGAGAGGTTTACATTCAGACCAATGACATGTCTAGGTCAATTTGGCTGAGTGGTCTACATACAGATCAACATGTAGGTCAATTTGGCTAAGTGGTCTACATACAGATCAACAACATGTAGGTCAATTTGACTGAGAGGTTTACATTCAGAGCATTGGCATGTAGGTCAATTTGGCTGAGTGGTCTACATTCAGATCATTGGCATGTAGGTCAATTTGGCTGAGTGGTCTACATTCAGATCATTGGCATGTAGGTCAATTTGACTGAGTGGTCTACATTCAGATGAACCACATGTAGGTCAATTTGACTGAGTGGTCTACATTCAGATCATTGGCATGTAGATCAATTTGGCTGAGTGTTGTAAGTGGCTGACAAAGCTGCAACTAGAATCTGTTAGAGTTCATAAAAAGAGTAAAAATCCAATTTATTTTCTAACAAAAAATCAGACCTGGTAATGCGAAGTTAAAAATATACATGTAAACTAACCTTTAGAATATGGCAATTACCCATTAGAAAATGAAATTTTATAAAAGTTTACCGATTTTTTTTTGCAATATGCTTTGTCAAACAAATAAAAAAATCGTCACCAAACTTTCCTCATCTGTGTCTAGCTACTGTTGTAAAGTGGGTGTAAATGGCAGATGTTTTCTTATTTTAGGCTGTGCCCGTCTCTAAAGAACCAAGGTCTCCATATCGGGCTGTTGAGAATGTGTCGAGCCTGTCCACTTCTCTCTTCCCAGAATGTCAGACTGTGGACGACCTATTCACCCGTGCAGTCCGTCTATATGGCGACAATAAATGTTTGGGATCAAGAATTTTAATCAGTGAAGATGAAGAGGTACAGCCAAGTGGAAAAGTCTTCAAAAAGGTATATATTTCTATATAGATATTTTTTAATAGATCTGAATCTCTAGGGAAGATGATGAGAATGTACATGGTATGGACAATATGTGATAACTCTGCAGCAAACAATATATTCTTCTAAGCCCTTTTTTGACTGGTGTTTGAGAGAATAACATGGTGGGGCTTTTGGCAATCCTTGCGTGTTTTTGACAAGATTTCTTCTTTACTTTACGTTGTATATCATGCAGGAAAGTACATGGTATAGACAATATGTGATAACTCTGCAGCAAACAAGATATTCTTCAAGCCCTTTTTTGACTGGTGTTTGAGAGAATAACATGGTGGGGCTTTTGGCAATCCTTGCATGGTTTTTACAAAATTTCTTCTTTACTTTACGTTGTATATGATGCAGGAAAGTACATGGTATAGACAATATGTGATAACTCGACAAGGCTTCCTGCCTTAATTCCACCTTAATAAGGCAAGGTGCAGAGTTAAGTAGAAAATCCGTTGTCATATAAGTGATCACCCTTGAGTAAGACGTTAAACCCCAATCAAACAAACAAACAATCAAACAAACAAACAAACAAACATGTACCGTTCATGAGATGGAGACGTCTTTCAACCACCAGTTATTTGAGTATGTCACATGGTGTGGCTTATGGGGGGGGGGGGGGAGTCGACAATCCATCGTCATATAGGTGAAATTGCTTGAGTGCGATGTTACACTACTATCAAGCAAACAGACAACCTTGTGTGTTCCTCTGGTACATTGTAAAAGGTCTCTATGAGACCGACACATACATTGTACATGTACATGCAGTTTAAATAAAAACAAACTTGTTGCAAATATATATGTGCAATGAAATATAAGCAGGCCATGTCATGAATTAGCTGTGAAGTATCTTTAGGTGTGACATTAATGTGTTTTATTCTCATTTCTAGGTCATATTGGGAGACTATAAGTGGGAAACATTTGAACAAATTGGAGAACGAGTGAAGAGATTTGGCTTTGGATTGAGGTCATTGGGACAAAAATCACGACAGAATATTTTGATATTTGCGGAGACCCGAGCAGAGTGGATCATAGTGGCCCAGTCCTGTCTTCGTTTCAACATACCCAGTAAGGAGCCACAACACTTCCATTTATAGCCAAAATGGCATATTTCAATCAGTCAACCAAATGTGTCCATACATAATTATGTTATAACATCAATGTATATTTTAATATTCAATGCAACGGGGTGAATTTTTTTTTTTTGTATATCCAATTTTTGTTAAATCTGGTGGACAGCTCAGGGCTGAGGGACTTTCCCAACAATCATATCTTTGTAAGGTTCTTTTAATTGTTTGCGATTCCCTAAATTATTTCATTGTTTTATACATTTACAAATTATCAATGAGTTTTTGACAATTTGACTTATGTCTGTTTTCTTTCCAGTTGTGACATTGTATTCTACATTAGGAGAACAAGCAATTATTCACGGTATAAATGAGTCTGAAGTCACCCATGTTATTACAACAGCAGATTTATTACCCAAATTTAAGGCAAGTTAAAGTTTTATTTTCATTTTCCAATGAGCCTTCTGGTTATAAATGTGTGTGTTCCAAACCTTCTCGTGCTCTTTTAGTCCACTGCTTCAAAAGATAACAAAACGTCTGGGTCTGTGGTCATGATTTAGTGATAAGTATCAGATTACTGATTGTCCTTCGATGTACTGCTGTGAGTTGCTGGAGGGAGCTTCCTGTTGCCCTCAGGGCTGGCGCTACATCAAGCTGATTGTGATGTCTTAACTGACATATTATGTTATGTATTTGTCCTGTGTCGTCTTTGTTTGTTGGCTTTGAAGGGGGTTTCCTTAACCATTGAGATGAGACCCCATCATAGGAGTGAAATAACCGTAAGTGTGGTGTTAGACCCCAACCAAACAAACAAATATATATTCCCTTGACAACTTCAGTTCTATGAGAAAGCTTATGTCTTCATATTTGTTTATAATAACAGGGTTTGATCAAACAGATGCCAAATGTCTCCCACATTATCTATATGAATGGCGGCAAGAGAGTGCCTCAGAAAGACATACCTGAGGGCGTACAGGTGTGTTCTATGAGAGATGTAGAAAATATGGGGGAAAGTAACAGAGCAGGTAATATCAAGGCTATACTTTCACCAAAACTTTGTTAAACAAATTCTCTTTGTATAATTATATTGTTAAACTCCAATGAAGTAGTAATTTTTTAAGATCAGAAATGCTCATATACAAAATTTTATAATACTTGGTGAACGGACCTAGTAATTCATTCAAATAATTTAAAGGAAAAGGCTATTTAACAATTGAAAACCTTGCATGTGGAACAAGATTTAAAGAAAACCATAGGCTTCATTCAAGTTTCTCACATTCCACATGTCTGATTTGAACATGTATCACTTTCAGGCCGAGTCTCCAAACCAACCCGAGAGGATATAGCCTTTATCATGTACACAAGCGGATCCACAGGCATTCCTAAGGGTTCGTTAAAACTGACTTCTTTATCTGGTTCAGTCTAAGTCTTTTAAATGAATCGATAAAACTGACTTCTTTATCTGGTTCAGTCTTGATCTTAATGAATCAATAAAACTGACTTCTTTATCAGCTTCAGTCTTGATCTTAATGAATCAATAAAACAGACTTCTTTATCAGCTTCAGCCTTGAGCTTAATGAATCAATAAAACTGACATTCATATGGTGTCATATCCTCAATGAAATACACAGTAGATAAATCATAAAGAGATGACATTAGTTTAGTCACTGTGAATTTGCAGTAAATTTAGAAACAGGTATTAAATCTCATAAAATTGACATATTTGTAATCTTGAGTGTCTTTCTTTTCACTTTTCTTCTTAGACCTTCAACAAGTTTAAGTATTTTGAATATTTTCCTATGGATAAATAGATTTTGCTTCTTTACGTTTACCACAAACCTTTGTCAAATATATACTCAAAAACATCCCATGTTGTTGTTGTTTCCAGCTGTTTTGATGAGTCATGGTAACTTAATGTGCGGGATGTCTGGACAGTGTAAACTCATTCCTTACCTGGGGTAAGTCTGAAGAATGAGTAAGAAAACATTATTGTTACTATTTGTCTGTTTAGTCTTTAAGATTTGTTCTCAAGGAAATTGCAAGACTTTGCATTGTCAACAGTTTGTGAAAAAACATTGGATCTATGCTTCTATCTCTGCTGGCTACAACAGGGGTTCATTGAAGTTCATTTTAACTAAGTCGGAGAATTAACCCAATTTTAGAAATCATTTGTATGATACAAATAAATAGTTGGGCATTGGGCGTTGAGGATTTTTTTTCCATTATAAATCTCTATATTTGGACGTCCATGAACCCCTGTACAGCCATCTAAAGTGACTTATGAACTGCTTTTGGCACATGGAAAGGATTCAACAATGTCATGTAGAACAGACTGAGCAACCGGGCAGCTCTTCCTGTTATAGAATTCTATAATGACTATAACTGAGTATGGTTGTGTTTTGGGTCATTACTATTGGATACACTCAATCAATCAAGTAATTGATGCAGATTTGTCTGCTTTTAAGATATTGTTGTTTTTGTTTTTGTCCATAGATCTAATCATAATATTACAGAAGTTGCACATACTCTAAATACAAATCATGATGTTATTTGTTTTGTTTACAGTCCTGAAGATACCTACATTGCTTACCTCCCTTTGGCTCATGTTTTGGAGTTGACCGCAGGTTAGTATTGCGCAATTATAAGTTTATTGATGATTGATGGTAACATCAAAATATTTATTTTGGAGTGGGGAAAGGTTTCCTCTCAGTTTCAATATTCCTTAAGTGAGGTAGTGTGAAGTGGACAATCTGACTTATATATGATACTATGAAACACCCTTGAGTGCCACATCCCAATTAAACTATCAATCTAACAATCTGTCTTTGCATCACATTACATCTATCTTTGTGGCATAAAACAGTAATCAAGCAATATTTTACAATACAGACCTGCCTACCTGGTGTATTCTAGAGTATTTTGTACACATAATTTTTACACAAAAGGCCATCAAAGTACACACAAAAATTAATATTCTGTACTATGCTGTAACACAAAAATGGTAAGAAAATACTCATCGTTTACACCTGTAAAACCATTTACCATAATACTTATTTATTCAATTCATTTCCCGCCTGATTCTTTTTCTTATTTGGGATAAAATAAGCCCCTTGGGGTTTCTGTTCCCGCCAAGGACATCTATGTTACTTATTTAATTATCACTATAAATAATAATTAACAATAGCAATCTAGAACTTATTCAAATACCTATATTAATAATTTTTAATTTACATCATTCTTTCATCAAAAATACCAATTATAATTTATTATTGCATTGTATTATTTGGTGAAATAAATGAAATGAAATGAAAAAACTTTTTTTTTTCACATAAATTTCATCTTGGATAGGCAGGTCTGGGTCCACTGTCTATTAGTACATGATTGTGTTTCCCATTCTGTATTTGTCATGATTATACTTCTGTTTGACAGAGTTATCTTGTATGGCTCATGGTACCGCTCTAGGCTATTCCTCACCCCTTACCCTGTCTGATCAGGTAAACTACATAGACTTAATTACATTCTTCACAATACAATAAATCATTTCTGGGATAATGAAGGAAAAACATGTTGATTTTCAATATAAACAACAAATATTTTAATGTTTTCACAATTTTAATATATTCCCACTGTTAAATAAAGCTTTAAATTTATCAAATATTGTACACATCACTTCAAACTTTAATATAATAGAGTATAAAAAACTTCAAATGAAATTTTGTATTGTTCATTTTATCCTTAACTTGAAATCAAAATAATGCACATCTTTTTGATATTATAATTTGTAGAAAAATCAAAAAAGAGAGGGGGTGCTGTTGTACTAAAGTTATCAATAGTCCTTCATGTTTTTCAGTCCAGTAAAATAAAGAGGGGTAGTAAAGGGGATGCCAGTGTGTTAAAACCTACCCTAATGGCCGCCGTACCTGTAAGTATGTCATAAAGTAACTCGAGAGTTCATAAGCTAGGACAACACTCTTTAGGATGTTTCTTTACTGCCATGTAGAGGAATCTACATCTACTGTAATAATCTACATTGTAGGTTTTGGGTTAACTAAAAAATATATTTATTTTGCAAAATGAATATAGTTAGTACAATTCCAGAAGAAATGCTGCCTTTAGCAAATACAAATGTATTGAGTAGGCTTGATTATTATTTAATTACACAACTGTAGAGAACTGTAAAATACATATGTTATCAGTGCTTGGAGTTCTAACTAATGTTTTGTTTATAGAGGCCATGGCTCAGTGGCTGACAGGCCTGCAGCCTTGGTTTAGTGGTTAGCCAGTGTGCTTACTAATCCTACTTCATTTTACCGTAGCCCCGTGGGGAAGCGGGTTGGCCAGTCCTACAGAATACTCCCTCGGCTTCCTCGGTCGATCATAAGAGGCGAGAAAAGAGGAGCTTTCTGTTGCCCTGGTGTTCTCA